>PVJS01002351.1:0-85361 GCA_004027185.1 Glis glis | reverse complement strand
CACTCCTCTCTCACGCCACATACACGCAGGCCAGGCCTCCTCTCATAGGCTCTCCAGCAGCAAGCACGCAATGAGCATGCACCAAACGCGTGCGCTTCTCAACTGCGCATGTGCTAGGTCTGGTAAACAAGTGCGGGTCACGAGACTTGGCAGCCCGCCACGGCGCCATCTTGGCTGGCTCAACCGAGCCCAGCTTCCCACACTCAGTAACCTAGCAAGACCCCATTCCCAAATAAAAAAATAAGGCTGGGGTGTACCTTGTAGGTAGAATGCCCCTGGGCTCAAACTCCAGTACCAAAAGAAAAAAAAGGATCAAGGGGTCAGCAAGGTTGGTTTCTCCTAAGGCCTCTCTCTGTGGCTTGGGGATGACTTTCATCTTCTTGTGTCTGCGCATGGCCTTTTCTTGCATGTGTCTGTGTCCTAAAGTACTCCTCTTCTGAGCACACCAGTTATGTTAGATTAGAGTCCACCTTAATGGTCTTATTTTAAGATAGTTGCCTCTTTAAACAACTTATCCCCCAATACAGCCACCTTCTGAGGGACTGGGGGTGAGGGGCTCAGCATAATTCGGCCCATGGAACCATGGTCACACAGGTCAGAGGTCTGGAAACTCAGAACCTTCACTGTGAAATATGTGGTCTCTCAGCTCCTCTGTGAAAAGCGCTTCCCTTCAGCCAGCTCCCAGATGATTGTCATTCCTAACAAGGATGCTCCTATCTAGTGGAATCGCCTGCCCTATATTCTGCATGTCTTCTTTCATGAGGACGTCTTCAAAGTCAACAAGAAGACAGAGGAAACTCAGACAGCGCCCAGGGGCAAAGGACGACCCAGCGTACAAACAGACTTGTGAGCTGTTGGCACATGTGAGGGATATTATCTTTAAATTAGTTGGGGGAAATTAATATCGCTCGCTTGCTATGTTCACCCTTATTGTCTGCTCTGAGAATCGGCAGGACCAGAGCCACCGTTGATAATATTTTTTAATTAAAAGGAAAATAACTTCTTATGATTAATCTGCTTCTTTAGGGACTTGATCCAGCATCTCATAAATCTAAAACCGACACATCTGTACGCTCACCTGCAAAATCCCTCCTCCTCAGCCAGCTCTGGAGTTGGGGAGGAGGGGAAGCTGCTAAAACAAGAGGAACCCATTCCAGGGAGACCAAAGCTAGGAAACAAGAGGCCAGATGTGAAGGGGTCACTTGAGCCCATGGGGGGCAGGGTTCCTGGCTAGACATCTTCTCCCATGGTGTTCAAGAGAACAGGTGTTGGTGCCAGAGGCCTTGGGTATGAGTCCTGGGTCTTCCACTGTCCAAGGCCCTTAAAGAATGCCTGAAATTCAGTTTTCTCACTGTAAAATAGGTCTAGAACAGCATTTATTTCAAAGGGAGCCTTTGTGCAAGAGGGCATCTGAGTTCTGGAACGTCATTCCCTGGTTTTGAATTTGGAAGACTCTACTTTCTTGACCTCAAGCTGATTATTTCACTTCTCTGTGCTTCTGTTTTCTCTTCTGAAAAATGGGAATAGAGTGCCCTTCTCCCATAGCTGTAGGGAGGGATAAGTAAGTTTAAGTGCTGGCATGGTATAGTAAACACAGATAAACGTTTGCCCTCACAAGCCCAGTGTTGGCACACACAGTGGCTTTTGTGATCGTTAGAAGAAAAAGGGACTTGGTGGAGAAATGACTCAGCCTTCAGTTTTAGACATTGAAAAATGGAGGCTCAGAGAGAGGATGGGACTTGCCCAAAGTACAGCACAAGTATTGGCAAAGCTGGGCTGTGGATGTAAGTTTAAACCCAGGGCCAGAATTCTGCACAGAAGTGTGTGGTATTGGAATTCCTGTCTGGTTCCAGTCTTGCTGCTGTCCAGAAACAGAGCCACCTAGTGCAGTGCACTTAGTCCCAGGGAGCGTTGCAGAGGGCAGCAGTGGTGGCCGAGCAGCGTCCTGAGACCACGCACTGGGCAGCCTCTGCATGCATTGCCACATGTCTCAGCAGCCCCAGAGACAGCTCTGTTCCATAGATAAAGATGCTGAGGCTCGGGACTCAGCTAGCTGACCAAGTGCACACTCCACTGCAGTGGAACTGGCATCATGAGTATGATATTTAATCTAATGCAAAAGGCTCTAGTTCGGACTGCTTCTCAGAGAAGGGGATCCTGTCCTCACTCTCTCCTCCCTCCCTTAGAGTGCCTCATCCACTGCTCAGAGACCCCAGAAGTGGATGTGGCCTCATCTTCATGGATCTCATTTCCAAACTTGGGTCGGGAAGGATCAGAAACTTATTGGTACTAAAGTGACAATGACTCATGAACATTTCAAATGTTAATTCTCTCTTTTTCCCATCAGCCCTCCTACACATTTCTATACATTAAGACTGTTTTCTTTGAACACTGGCCAGAAGGGGCCTGTGAACAGCATCCTCCTGAGGGGCCTCTGTGGGCGCAGTGCAGGTGGGAGGGTGTTCCATGTGCATCCGAGTCTGTAATGGTCACTAGGTCCATTATGATAAGCCTCCGGCAGCTGTGTGACAAGGGCCAGGCAGGGTCATGGTCCTACTTTACAGGTGAAAACACTGAAGCCCAGGGAGGCAAATCCAAGTATCTACTCTGTGTCAGTCACTATTTAATTAAATTCATGAAACCCTGGTGCACATCCCTATTCTGGTGTTCTGTCCATGTAATTATGGGTTGGTAGAAAGCTCCTTCACTTGCCAATATAGTACTACTTGCAGGAAGAGAACTGGGATTAGACATCACCATGTTCAAAATGTTCAGAAGTTGGTTTCTGGTTCATTTCTGAATTTCTGGAAACAGAAATCTCATCCATCATGTCAAAGCCCATACACACCTTCCAAACAAGTCTTGGTACCCACTGCCCACTGGCTGATAATGATCCTTCTCCTCCACCCACAGAAAGCACTGTGTCTAACGATCTTGACTAATACCAGACACTGGACTGGGACAACAGTGTGTTTCAAAGAAAACTTTCCTCCTTTCTTCTCCTATATCTACCGACAGAATGTCATAATAGACTACTTGGAGAATATCACAATAAATGCTCATTGAATGCATGAGGAAACAGAGGCACAGGAACGCTAACTATATCCCAAGTGTGATGCTGCTAATTACGTCCGAACATAAATAGGAAGAATCAAGACGGTGAGTGTGGAGATGACAAAAGGAGACGACCATGGCAAGACCTTCCTGACAGCGCCGAGGTGGGTCTCAGGGAAATGAGTGAATTCACAAGAGGGTGGGGCTTGAAAACAATGGCTGAGAAATGTGTCAGGTATGCCACAGAGGGACTGGTGTATTGATCAGGAGAACATGAATGCATGTGGTGTGTGTGGGGGGGGCACAGGTGCATGTGTTTAGTGTGTGTGTACATGTGTGTGTGTGGGGTGGTATGCATGTGTGTGTGCTGTGTGGGGGGGATGCATGTATGTAGTGTGAGTGCGTGGTGTGTGTACAGTGTGCATGGTGTGCATGTGTGTGTTGGGGATGCATCTGTGTATTGTGTGTGTTGTGTGGGAAGGTGCATTTGTGTGGTGTGTGTACAGTATGCGTGGTGTGCATATGTGTGTCAGGGATGCATATGTGTACTCTGTGTGTGTGTGTTATGTGTGAGGGTGCATGTGTGTGGTGTGTATGTGCAGTAGGCATGGTGTGTGTGTGTGTGTGTGTGTGTGTGTGTGTGTGGTGCAGGGTAAGAGTTAATTAATGTTTGGGGTCAGATTCGTTGGTTCTCAATTCTGAGCCCTGAGATTTGTGTTCT
Organism: Glis glis; assembly: GCA_004027185.1. Lineage (NCBI taxonomy): Eukaryota > Metazoa > Chordata > Mammalia > Rodentia > Gliridae > Glis > Glis glis. The sequence goes on along the minus strand of PVJS01002351.1, from coordinate 81,586 downwards.
GAATCCTTGAGCGACGTGCTTGACACTTCTGTCACTGCCTCCTTTTTTTCTATGGAGATGGTCCAAGGAAGGTATGTTAAGTACCAGCGACAGTTCCAAGTCCACGAATCATTCTCATGAAATGCTAATTCACATCTATCCTTTATTGTTTACCTATACGGTAAGTCCTCATGACCACCATCCAAACTGTACTCAGGCGGCCTCTGCAAGGGGCCCCCAGGTTTGAGGGCTATAGTATAGAATGGGAGAAGGAGAGCCAGAGAATGTAATGAACAAAGAGTTGTAATTGTAGCAGGCATCAGGAAATGGAGAGTGGACTAGGATCGTCAATTCTAACTTGTCTTTTATTCATTCACTCATTCATCTGTACTCTGAGCACCAGAATGGACCTGTGTTAGGTGCAAGAGCAAATGCATAAAAGTATAAGTCATGACCTAGGTATATTCCTTAAAATATACCTCTAAATCCTCGCACCTTGGGACAGTTGACATGGGCATTTATCCACCCATGTCCATTCTCCATTGGCTGAGCATTGCCCCTGGACATGTTACACCTCTGGTGCATGAAACCTGCCCTGACTGTGAATTAAGCAGTCTCCACAATATGGGAGGAAACTCCCAAGCAGCCAGTGGCGAGAAGCAGCACTGGGGGCTGTCAGCACAGACGGCATCTACCTTTCCTCTAGTGGCAGGGGATCACAGACCTGGGCCACAGTGTCCTCATGGCCCCAAGGACCTCCGCTCAGACTCCAGCTCCTCTCCTCTCCCCCCCTCCCTCTCCTCTGGCAATTTTCTCTTAATCATAAATGCTAAACCAATCCCTATAGCAGAACTCAAATCCATTTGCAAAAGCTGCCATAGCAAAGTACCACAGTCTGGGAGGCTTAAACAACAGAAGTTTATTCTCCCGCAGTTTTGGAGGCCAGAAGTCAGGCCAAGGTGGCAGCAGGGTGGTTTCCTCTGAGGCCTGTCTCTGTGGCTTGTGGACGGCATCTTTTCCCGTGTCTTCCCATGGTCTTTCTGCGTGTGTCTGTGTCACAACCTCTTCTGCTTCTAAGGGCACTGTATACTGGATTATGCCTACCTTAATGAATTCGTTTAACTTAATTACTTTCTCTCTCTCTCTTTTGGGGGATGTACTGGGGATTGAACTCAGGGGCATTGGACCTCTGAACTACACCCCCATCCCTTTCTATTTTTGTTTTGAAACAGGGTCTTTCTAAATTACAGAGGCTGGCCTTGAATCTGAGATCCCCCTGTCTCAGCCGCCCAAGTATTGGGATTACAGGTACATGCTTCTGGGCCCATCTTGAACTTAATTACTCTATAAAGACCCTGTTTCCTAATACAGTCACTGTATTGGTCAGATCAATAGAATTCACAAAATGAGCATATGAAAAAGGAATTTATTAGAGCAGCTCACAATGTAGTCCTGAGTTTTGACTGCACGTGAAGAATCAGAGGAATCAGTAGCTGGTCAGGTGGTCTAAGAGCTGGAGACTTAGGATTGAAGCAACCACCAATTCAGTCCAGTCCAAGATGTGAAGATCAGGAAGCTCTTCAGAGAAACGATGGTGAAGTTTCAGTTCGAAGGGCTGGAGGCCGACGATCTCAGACGAGAGCAGAAGATCAAGAAGCTCTTCAGGGAAACGGCAAAGTTGGAGGCCAACGATCTCAGACGAGAGCAGATGCGTTTTCTTCAGGAAGAGTCGCGGCTCCCTCTACACGGCTTTCTCCTTCTTTTATCTAAGTCCTGCACCTATCAGAACCCTGCTACCCACATTTAGGGCAGGACTTCCGGCTCAATCTGCTGTTACACAACCAAAGTCACATGATCTTAGTTGGGTCAAGTTGACAAACCAGACCAACTATCACAGTCACTCTCTAAGGTACTTGGGGGGGGGTACAGCCTCAACATAGACAATTTTGAAGACAGAGCTCAGCTCATAGCAAAGCATTTGTAATTTCCAATCGTTTTGCCTGGAAGATCCATTCCTCGGCATTTCCCTGACTTTCCCTCCTTTCATTCTGGCCTCTTTTCAAGCATTCCTCCATGAAGGCCACAGGCTGGTTATCAGCATCAAAACAGCGACTTGGGTCTCATTTTTCTTTCTCTCTTCCTCTGCTTCTCCCTCTCTCCTTCTTTCTTGTTTCTTGATTTTTCCATCATTGAACTCATAGACACTCTCAGATATGAACATGTCGTTTTATTTTCTGTGTCTCTCACTATAGGTCCAGCTCCTGGGGGTGATACTTGGTCCATCTTGTTTAGCATTTCCCATGTAATGGGAGGCTGGCATATATGTTGTGAATGAATGAAACTCTACCATCCTCTTGGAGTCAGCTTTAATTCCCTTTTCTGAACTTCCCTCTGTATTTTTCTTACTATTATGGGATTGACCAGTTTAAAGTCAGTGTCCTATGAGAATCCTGAAGAGGTTTGGGCCCTCCCTAGTGTGTGTGTGTGGGGTAGGGTATTGGTGTGTGTGATACTGGGGATTAAGCCCAGGGTTGTTCTACCTCCCAGCTACATGCTCAGTCCTTTTTATTTATTTATTTTTTGTTTTGTTTTAAAACAGGGTCTCGCTAAGCTTGCTGAGCATCTCACTGTGTTGCTGAGGCTGTCCTTGAACCTGTGATCCTCCTGTCTCAGCCTCCCAAGTACTGGTATTATGGGTGTGTACCACTACCCATGGATAGACCCCTTTATTTTCACTGTGGATCCCCAGGAACCAGTGTCCTGCTAGACCTTCAATACATGTCCAGGAAATGAGTGTGCAAGGCATTGTTAATATTCCAACAATAATGCTTATTATCCCATGCTGTTATTTTCATAAGGGCTCTCATGAGAAATCTTTTTTTCAGAATTTAGTAGCAGGGTAAAAATATAATTTTGTCCCATGTGGAATTTGACTGTTTCTATTTTGCCTATAAGGAGAACAATGTTAGATTTTCTTTTGTGTCTTGGATGCAAGGAACTGCAAAGCCAAACCTAACACATAATTAAAGCAATGTTATTAACACTTGTGGTGCAAATGTCTCCCTTAGCCCTCTTTCCTTGGTCCTTAGCTTATTTTTCCATGTTAAGAACACATTCAGAATTTTCTTCATTTTACAAGTCAACCTTGATATGTTTGAGAAAGAGGAAAGAAGTCAAATGCACACATTAAAAAGTGGGGCTCCATCTGTGCAGCAGATCCTGAGTGATGGGGAGACTGCTCTAATTTCCCCTCTTCTGAATGAGACTCTCTCATTTATTGTATAAGAAAGTAGGCTTTCCAGGGAGATGAGGGAAAGCTAGAGTATCAGCACCCTGGACAATTAGGTTGCCCTGGCTGAAAAAGAGATGCCTCTCCCTTTATAGTCATTATTTGGATACCTTTAGCAGAAGCAGATTTTAACAATAATCCTGAGTGATGGGGAGAAGGGAAGGTGGGTGAGGACAAGGTCTGGAGAGTGTCAGGTTCAGTACTGCCTGGGCTCCCCGTGTGCTGTCCTATCAGAGATGGGAGAGGATGCTGGAGAGTTTGTTAGAAGTTGCAGGTGGCCGGGCGTGGTGGCGCACACTTGTAACCCCAGTACTTGGGAGGCTGAGACAGGAGGATCGCAGGTTCGCGGCCAGCCTCAGCTACTTAATGAGGCTCTCTGCAATTTAGTGAGACCCTGTTTCAAAATAAAGAATAAAAAATAGGGCTGGGGGTGCAGCTCGGAGGTAGAATGCCCCTGGGTTCCATCCCCAGTTCCACAAAAAAAAAAAAAAGAAGTTGCAGGTGAGCTATAGGAAAGAACAGATGGACATGAGGGAGATTTCTATGGGTCAAATCACTCAGAATCTTTACTATGAGACACATTGGAAATTTAATGCAAATTAGGACCAATTATCCTGCTCAAAAGTCAAAATCTTTTGAAAAACAGAATTGCATTGCAGGCTTCCCCAGGGTTTGATGATGATTTTATTGTCTGATTTTGCATTTTCCCTCCTTAGAGTCATAAAATTTTACTTCCAGATGAGAGTCTATCCTAGGGATTCCAGGAGTAGCTATGGTACTGATGGTTGAGCTCTAGGTAATCTGTTTCCCAGTGATATTGTATGTAAAATGTGGAGTTTTATTGAGTCTAAAGTTTTCTTCAGATTCTTAAAAGGGTCTGTAATGTAGCAGCTTCCTTCTATCTTCCCCCAGTAAAAGGTGGACTGGAGTACACCTATTATTTAGAGGCATGGAAAGTGAAGCCCTTCCAAGAGAAGCTGATATTCCCAAGACTGCACACACTCCAAATTGACGCCATAGATGGGATCTGAAGTCAGACCTGTCTCTTGGTTCTAAGCGTGAGATTGCTAGTAAAGTGTGAGACTTCTTCTGGGTCAGAAAGCTAGTGCTGTCTGTGAGCAGGGGAAACCAGACACCTCAGGTGGTTGGGACTCCCCCTGAGCCTCCAGGAAACCCAGGAGACCACTGACATTCAGAAGCTTCCATGGGGATACCTCTGCTGCAGGTGTTTGGGGACTTGAATGCCTTCCAGAGGACCAGTCCTTGTTTTCACAGGGTGCTTGTGAAGTGGCATTGTTTCTCTACTTTCAAAGCCCTCATCTACTGTTTAAGAAAGAAGGCTTTCCAGAGAGACGAGGGAAAGCTAGAGTATCAGCACCCTGGACAATTAGGTTGCCCTGACTGAAAAAGAGATGCCTCTCACTTTAGAGTTATTATTTGGATACCTTTAGCAGAGGCAGATTTTAACAATAAATTTCTGTCCAAAAGAGAGATTCATCTTTTCTTTCACAAGGAGAAGGGAATCCAGATTTCTGTCTAAGCTGCATGTAGTTGATCAGTTTCTACTTTGTTTCTTGGGTGAAGACAAGGATCAGGAGATAGGGATGATATCTGGGTGAAAGGAGACTGAGGTGTGGGGTTTCTCTAGAATATTAACTGTCAGTGGCGGTCAAATGCAGGCAGAGAGAGTTTAATGTCCTCCTCCATCTTTTCAACAGAATTCCACATTTGGAAAAATCCAGAGGCATCATTTGAGCTTATTTTACATACTTACCTTGAGAAATGATGAAGTACCTTGAGTTGTTATTAAGATTTAATTTGCATTTGTGTACTGAGCCAATGGCTATGACAAATGGAGAAGGATTTGGGATTACTGCCAAGTTCCTTGTGTATCTTAGTTTAAACACTACTAAGAAGGTTGTGATGACTTCTAACCTAAAATCACCCATATTTTGGGGATGAGGACTTGTGGGTGAAGGTTTAGTACCCATTAGCTCAGTTCAGCATTGACTGAGGTTCTACTTTAAGAGTCTGTAATTTGAACTAGCATTTTAGTAATGACTCCTCTAGATAGGGTCTTGTGGCAACAGTGAAAATACAATGGGGAAATTCAGTGCAATAGAGTAATTGCCATGATAGAGACATAGGAAATCATGACCAGGGAAGCAGTGTAAGGGAACAAGTGGCCAGGGGAGGACCTAAATCAGTATAGGAGGCACCAGAGTGTGAGCATGTATGTTCCTATCCCTCTGAACTTCATTATGATGTGAGGTTACAATGCAACAGTATTAAAAATAATAAAAGAAATGATGTCACACTGAGTCTGAAGGATGATGAAAAGATAGGTGAAGGTGTTACATGAAAGATAGGTGAAGGTGTTACATGAAAGATAGGTGAAGGTGTTACATGAAAGATAGGTGAAGGTGTCATAGGAAAGATAGGTGAAGGTGTCATGGACAGAGAGTGAGGGTGCGAGATAATAGCCGACCTGGAAGTGAGAACCAGACAGCAAGGGCAGTGACTCTAGTAAGTTCCACTCTATGGGAAGTCAGGGCATAAGGCAAGTGGTGGGAGGAGTCGAGTGAGGCCATGTCGAGGAAATACTGTCTCACCTCAAGTAACACTTCAAGTCTGGGATGGCATAGACAGATTTGGGCTTCCAGGGAATTATCCACAAGAAAAAGGATTGTAAGGGGAAAGAAAATGGATTGTAAGGGCAAAGAAAATGGATTGTAAGGGGAAAGAAAATAGATTAGAAGGGGAAAGGCCATAGACAGGGGCATCAGTTAGGAAACGCTGGGAACTGAAGGTCCTAAGGAGAGCAGAGGCCACAGTGCTGGAGAAGAAAGGGACAATGTATGATTGTATCAGTAAGAGCTCATCTTGGGAGGAGGGCTTAGGGAAACCTACGTGACCTATGGCTTCCTCCAAGACATAGGAAGAGGGAACTGTGGAGGGCAGCAAACATATGACTCTGAAATGATTGAGAAAAGAAAGATACAGCTCTAAGACTTTCTGTGTAAGTTACTTAAAATCTTCAAATGGCTGTTCTTTAGGGGTGATATTTCTGAGACCGCTAGCTGAATTGACTGATCCCTGGAGGACCTGAGTATTTTTTTTTTCCAGAAGGAGAGTATAACCAGAGAAAAAGCATATCCTAAAATATCCTCAACTGCAGAACCATTCAGAGATTAGGCCAGCAGGGGGTTCTGCCTGGTATATGAACAAGATTGGAGAAGCCCTAGGGGTTGTTAGCAGTAGTTCAGAGTGCCAAAGACTGAGGATGGAATCCATTCTTGGAAACCCCTGTTGACCAGATCAATGTGCTGTCAGGTTAAAGAGCAAGGGCTTTTTAATCAAAGCTAAGCTGTGACACATACTTTAATTCTAACCTCAGTTTCTTTCTTTGTTAGATGCAGGTCTGGTATGGGCTTAATGGTGTCCTCTTGGAATTTATCTGTAGCAGCCTTAACCCCTAGTACCTCAGAATGTGACTATATATGGACATAGAACTAGTAAAGAGGTAATTAAGTTAAAATGAGATCATTGGGTGGGTCCTAACTAATTCTGACCAGTTTTGTTCTAAGAAGAGGAGGTTAGGACACAGAGGCACACAAAAGAAAGACCATGGGAGAAGATGGCCAGATGTAAGCCAAGGAGAGAGACCACAAAAGAAACCAACGCTGTCATTGCTTTTCCCTTGGACTTCAAGACTCCAAACTGTGAGAAAATACATTTCGGTTGTTGAAGCCAATCTTTGGTATTTTGTTATTGAACCCTAGCAAATACAAGACCCAAACCTAAGTCTTAAAATGTGGTTATATGTTATAGTTAACTAAAAACATGTATGTACAACCCAAATCAGTGACTTCTACATGTTAAGCCTTTGATAACTGGTGGTGGTTTATTGTAGTTGAGTGAATAATATTGGCAAGAGTAGGATTATCTTCATGAGGATTTGGGTTACTGTGTGAGTTAGGGGTTTCTCCATTGGCTTGGCCTAGCCCTTTTCTTTTTTGCTATTATTTCACTACTGGCTTCTGGGAAGTTCTGGAATGTTTCTAGATTATTGAATATATCTTACCTTCAGTTCCTTCATGATATGATAGAGTTGTCACAGAAACAAAAGGCATAGACTTTGACCTTAAAGAGTTCACAATCTACATTGAATTTTAACCTGGATTTCAAATTCTAGCAAAAGGTTTATTAGGTAACATTAACTGCTATAACAACAACAACAAAACAGAATTGTAGTGGCTGGACACAATCAGTTTATTTTTGACTCATAGATCAATCTAATGTGGCTTGTGATAGTTAACTTTGTATATCAACTTGGCTGGGCAATAGGATGCCCAGATATCTGGCAACACATCATTTCTATGTATGTATGTAAGAGTGTTTTGAGGTGAAATTAGCACCTGAATTGGTAGACTGAGTGAAGTAGATGTTCCTTCCCAATGTAGGTGGGCATCATCTAAGCCTTTGAGGGCCTGAATAGAACAAAAAGACAGATGGTAGAATTTGCTTTTTGTCCAACAACATGAGCTGGGATATTGATCTTCTGCCCTTAGTACTCCAGTCTCTCAGGCCTTCAGATTGGGATTAAAATCAACATCAACAGATCTCTGGCCTTTGGGCCTTTGATATATATCATTTGTTTTCCTGTATCTGCAATTTGTAGAAGATTTGTAGAAAGAAGTCATGAGACTTCTCAGCACCCACAGTTATGTGAGCTAATGCCTTATAATAAATAATTATACATTATAATATAATTATATATCATTGTATAATATATTACATTTATATACACATTATATTTTATGTAACATTTTTATATGTCTTTGTCTGTCTATCTTCCACCAATCTATACTATTGGTTCTGTTTCTCTGGAGAACTCTAATACATGGCTGTTTTGGCCAATGGGTACCTTCATTTGCAGTGACTGAATCTTGTGTTTCTATTCTCCTCTTAGTTGGCAATCTCAACACTCATCCAGTAGATGAGACAGAGAGAGTGGGGACAGGCACAACAGGTCTCCAGCTCCCTGTCCTGGCTGTGCACGTATTATTGGTGAGAATTAGTCACATGTCCCCTGATGTGAGAGGGAGGGTTGCTGAGAAATAGAGCCATGCTGAGGAGCTGCCTTTCAGATATAATGTAAAACCACAAAAGGGAAAACCTGAAATCTCTGACTGACTAAAAGTTGATCATCTCAGCTAGAAAGCTATACTGGGCTGGAATCAGGGCAAAGGATCAGAAAGAAGAAATTTTTTTAGGTTTCCTTTACCTTATTTCAAAGTTGGAATGATAACCCTGAATTGAAATAAATATGATATAAAATTTCTAGAATAACTTCATTGAGATGACTGGCATGCTGAAAATAGAGACACCGACACTAATTGTTATAATGAGCACTGCAGGGAAAGCTTTTTCTAATAGAAATTGGAGTTATAGTGCATCTTGATCCCTCTACATTGAGGGATCAAGATGCACTATAATAATAGATTCCTAGGGTCATGGTGTTCCCTGGATACTTACTGCGTCGCTTGTTTATACTTGTATTCCTTTAGCAGGCATTAATGAGTGACTTCTCAGGGTCCGGACTAGGAAACAAAGGTGATTAAGATGGACAGAAGCAGACAGGAGAGCTTGCAGTACAGTGCTTGGGTTGAAAATCCATAATGTACTTGGCCACTTCTGCATCACAATGGAAGAGTTGTGAAATTTCAAGAGAGACCTCGTGTGTCTTCCTTGAAGAAAAGAAGGACAATAAAACACCATGTCCCTGATGTGCCATTCCCAAGGACCTAGCCAACTTAAGGAAATAGTTAGAATCAACCTGGGATGAAATGTCTAGATTAATATTGTCTTGAAGGACACTGGCTTTTTGTCATGCATGCTGGCGAGTAGGACAAGTTAGTGCTCTCTGTAGAAAGCTGCTTTTTTGCACTCAGGCCAAGTCCCTTGGGATGCTGATCAGATGATGGAACAAAGGAAGCTGAGGTAATGATGTCATCACCTTTGTAACCTAACCTATAAAAATCCCTCCCTGTGGTAGCTGATGTGGAACAGAGGACCTCAGTGAGTGCCCATCCAGATGGCTGCAATTAGGATTTCCAGAGGTGTGGAGGTGTTATTTTCTGGGAAAGCACAGGAGGCACTGTAGGAAATGGAGGTGCACCTGTCCAGCCCACCCATCACCACCAGACATCATGGTGAAGTGCCTGTCCAGCCTCTCATGACTGGTCTTCCCATAAGGTATTTTTCAATGCACCTTATGTCTCACATCTCATCTTTGGGTGTCTTCTTTGGTCTCTTGTCAACCTATCCCACGGCCCTAGCACAACTGGACTGTAGACAGCACACCTTATAACCACAAAATCTAAACTATTTATGAGCTGACCTTTATGGGAAAAATTTGCCAGCCACTGGTCTAGTGGAAGATAGATTATTTTGAATCAGCTTGAAAATTTCAACCAAATCTTTTCTTCTAGTAAACTCTTACTCAAACTTATTTTTTCAATTACCATGCCACTGTATTTTTGTAGCCTTCTTTGATTCTCTGGTAGATGAATCCAGGTTTCTCTGTTATAGGCTTTCATAGGCCCACATACCTTTTTATCATACTGCAGGTCACAGATGTTATGATTATTCATTTTCTTGATGATTATTTGATGAGTGTCAGCTTTCCTCACTAATGTGGCTCTGATTATGTGGCAGGCACTATTCTTGGCATCTACATATATTCACTTATTTAATCCTCTCAACAACCCCATGAGGTAAGTACATCATTATCTCCATCTTACTGATGAAGACGTGAGACATAAGGAAGTTACATAACCTTCCCAAGGTTACTTAGAAATAGGTGGTAGGGTCAGGGTTTGAGCCTAGAAAACTTGGCTCTAGAGCCAGCAAGTAGAATATTGCATAACACATGACTGACTCCAGAATATACTATGTGAGTGGGTGGATGATACAGTGTTACAAGTTGGTGCTATTCTAGAGAAATGAATGAAGCATTCATAGGCAGAAATGATGGGGCACGTTTCTAGTTGCATTTCAAGTGGGATCAAAGGAAACTGTTCACATGACCTTCAATTTTTTTTAACTTGACTCAAGGCTAAGAAGCAAGAGAGCAGACACCTCTTTTCCATTTTCACTTGCTGTGGACAGGGACTGGTCCCCCGACACTCCCTCCATGCCATCTCTGAGCTGAGATTTTGATTTTCTGATCTGTGCATTTGCAATCAGCTGCTCAAAGAAGCTCTCCCTTTAAACCCTTTTGTTTTCCTCTAAACTTTATTAAGCTTCAGGAAGCATAAAAACAGCAAAGCCATTATCCACACTGAACTTGAACTCTAAACCTCAGGAGATTCACCCATCACTGAGCTGAAAGGCTCCCTGGGCTTCCAACTACAGCAATTTTGTGAATTCAGCACAGTGTTTCCATGAGGGGGCACCATATTTTATTTTTCAATCAAGCACGGTGCCATCGAGGATTGCTTAAGTATGTTGGTATCAGCGCTTTTTATGAGACACCTTATGAGGTTGATAAGCATGCAGTTTGCCTGTGTGAAAATGTGTCCGTTAAAAGATTCTCCAATTTTGTTGTTCTGATTGACCAGATGTTTCCTCGACTGTACCCCTCTGGACCTGTTCTGCTGGAAGAATACCAGCCTCTTTCTTATTGATGTACTAGTCCTCCACCACTGGCATTTTTATTATCCATGTTTTCAGTTAACCATGGTCAACCACACTCAAATATATTAAATGTAACATTCCAGATGAAAAATAAGATTTAAATTGCATTTCATTCTGAGCAGCATGATAACATCTTGTGCTTTTCCATCCTGTTCTGTCCTACCCTGGATGTGAATCTTCCCTTTACCCAGCACATCCATGCTGTATATACTACCCACCCATTGGTCCCTTGGTAGTGTCTTAGTTATCAGATCCTCTGTTTGGTGTTGCACTGTTTGTGTTCAAGTAACCCTTATTTATAATAGCTCCAAAGCACAAGAATAGTCATGCTGGCAACTCAGAAATGTAGAAATGAAACCATAAAGGGCTTCAATGCTTTCTTTAAATGAAAAGATAGAAGTACAATAAAATTCTAAGAGAAAGATGGAAGAGAGAGTCAGAGACAGAGAGAGAGAGAGAGAGAAAGTGAGAGAACATTCATGTGACTTTTATTATAATACATTATCATAATTGTTCAACATATTATTGGTTATCATTATTAATCTCTTATAATGCTTAGTTTATAAATCAAACTTTATTAGAGGTATGTATGTAAGTTTTATATCATTGTAACAAAATACCTGAGATAATCAACTTATAACGAGGAAAGATTTATATTGTTTATTTCAGCTCAGAGTATTGGAGATTTCAGTTGCTTTGGGCCTATGGCAAAACAGAACATCATGGTGGGAGCACATGGCAGAGAAAGCTGCTTACCTTGTGGTGGCTGGGGAGCAAATAAAGGAAGGAGGGGCAGGGGTCCCAATATCGCCTTCAAAGGCATGCCCCCGGTGACCTAAGTTCCTTCCACTAGGACTGGCTACTAAAGCTTCCACTATCCCTCAATCGTACCACAGACTGAGAACAAGCCTCTAACACATGGTTCTTTTGGGAGAGTTTTATATAATCCATAGCAGCATGTAAAGAAAAAATACAATATATATAGAATTTAGACTATCTGTGGTTTCAGACATCCACTTGGGGTCCTGAAAAATATCCCCTTTAGATAGCTGGGGGCTACTATACATACACTCTGTGACTCAAGATTAAAGGAGTCAAAATTAACCTTAGAGATGGTAGGTGTGGGGTTGGGGGAAGCCCCAAGTGTTTGGTTGATAATATCCAGAGCTTCTCATTTGCAAATTGATGGCACAATTCTGTGCTGCTTTCAGACTGCACAGAGTCTGTGAGGCCTAGGAACAAGTGAGCTACTGGCTTCTTAGGGTCAGTTAATACTTCCCTTCTGGTGGCTGCTCTCACTAGCTGTTATAAAGACTGGTTTCTAGAAGAAAGTCCTTTATCTGTATCCAGATCTTATCTGTATCTTATCTGAAGCCTGGTTTTAACATTGAGCTTCTGTCCTCTTCAAAGATGCCAATTTTTACAACATGGAGACAACAGCTGCAGGGACATGGATTTTGACAGTCCTCCTCCCTTCTAGAACAAAGCTGGTTAAAGATGGTATTACCTGAACACTTGGATAAGCCTGCTTTTTATTCTTTTCATCACAGTTGGAAAGACCCTGCTCTTCATAGTGGCTCTTGTATATTCTATGCATTCAATTTTTGGCAGGTAAAGTGTGATGTGCAACTTTCTCAAGATCACAGTATATAAGGGAAGAAAGGGACTTCACAGAGCCACAGGCTCATCTGTCCGGTTTTCAGAGGCATCTGAACTAAGATCTAGATTTATTATGTATTGATTCAACAAAGGGAACAACACAATTCCACCAAACTCTAATTGCTCTGCCTTTGAAATAGGAACCACTTGGAGCTTTGGTTTTAAAAAGCCCTGAGTTTATTTGCTTAGATATGCCAAGATCCTAGGGGACACCCAAATAAATTCACTTTGTAAATTAATATTCCATATGCATAGCTATTAATATATGTGAGTGGGTTATAAATGATAAACACAGTATATATTTTAGGCATTATTATTTAGATTATAAATAGGTAAGTGTTACTTAAATGATGATGACGTTATTTAAATAGGTATTATGGTGGTTAATTTTATATCCAGCTTGACTGGACTTAGAGGTGACAAGATAGCTGGTGAAAAACAATTTCTGTGTGTCTATGAGGATGTTTGAGGAAGAGATTAGCATTTGGATCAGTAATCTGAATGAAGAAGATCCACCCTCATCAATGTGAGTTGGAATAATCCAAACCTTTGATGGCCCAAGTAGAACAAAAAAGTGAGGAAGTGGGGAATTCACTCCCTTCTTGAGCTGGAACATCTACCTTCTTTTGCCTTTGGATATGGAAATCCTGATTTTTTGGCCTTCAAACTCTGATACTTATACCAGTTTCTCTCCATCCTCCCAACCCTAGTTCTCATCATTTAATTGCATCATCAGTTTTCCTGGGTCTCCAGCTCATAGATGGCATGTTGTGGGACTTCTCAGCTTCCATAACTATGTGAGCCAAATCCCTTAATGAATCTCCTTAAATCTGTTTATCTATTTGTATGTCTATCTATCTATCTTATTTAGTTTTTTTTTTTGAAACCCTAATTCAGGTAATATTATTATTATCTAAATACTGGGAGAACACAGGATGAATAGGGAAATAGGCTATTTAAAGCACAGGAAATAATGTTAAACAATATTTTTTTTGGTTTCCCCCAAAGGCAATCTGAAAGGTTGTTTCTAGTCATTACAATATTTATTTAGTGCTTGCGATATATGTGACAATTGTACTCTTATACATGTTCAACATCTTTCATCCATAAAATCACGTTCCGAGCCGGGCGTGGTGGCGCACGCTTGTAATCCCAGTACTTTGGGAGGCGGAGACCGGAGGATCTGGGTTCGCGGCCAGCCTCAGTCTCTCTCTCTCTTTCTCTCTCTCTCTCTCTCTCTGTACTTAGTGAGGCCCTCTGCAACTTCGTGAGACCCGGTTTCAAAATAAAGTATAAAAAATAGGGCCGGGGGTGTAGCGCGGAGGTAGAACGCCCCTGCATTCAATCCCTGGTACCTCAAAAAAAAAATCACATTCCATGAGGACAGTGATGGTGTCTGACTTTTTCACTGCTCTAGCACAAAGTAGGTGCTTAATATATGTCCATAGTCTCACATTCCATGAGGACAGTGATGGTGTCTGACTTTTTCACTGCTCTAGCACAAAGTAGGTGCTTAATATATGTCCATAGTCTGAGTGAATGGGATGGAAACTAATGGTGTCCACTTATTATGGAATCTACTTCTCAGCAGGTTTGTAAGGAAGGAATTTGGATATCAGCCACTGTTGAAAGTGCAATGCTCCCCAAAATCCTTTCAAATCATAATTGGTCAGTAGTGAATCTTTTCTAATATTTATTGATACCTAAATGAGCAAAACTCACCATGCCTACCACAAATCAAGGTGTTTTCATCACATTCAATCTTGAGAAGCAGTGTTTTAAATATAGATTTTTTTATCACTCTGAACTACTTTATGATGTGAGAATACAATGCCCCAGTGAAAGTGTATGTAAATAAAATACAAATTTTATCATTATTATTCAGGTATGGAGAGTCAAACAGACTAGAAAATTATTGCCATTGGAAAAATAATTTGTTACTCATAGTACCCCCCAAACAGGGGCCACAGTGTGCCATTGGAAGTCACATAAGGAAATACCAGGGTCTGTCAAGAGGAAGAGGAAACAAAAGAAAAATGTGGGCAAGAATCTTTACTGTGGTTTCCTTGGGAAGGGACAGAAAAGGTAGGTAAGTGAGTTAGGATTGAATAGTTGGGATAATTTCAGCAGATTCTGAGACATCGGGGCTGTCTTTAGTTGTCTGATAGAATAGGAGAACAGTGGCCCAGAGGTGTTGGCTAGGTATGTGGACTCTGGATTATCAGTTTTACATATAAAATACATGCTTCCAAGCAGGCTGTTGACCGTCTCTAGGAACTAAATAACCCAGTGGGGGACAGTCCCTCTGGGGTGATCAAGGCCCATGTCAAAGCATCAAAACATGGAAAAGAGAAATACATGATTAATACAGGTAGGTACTTATTAATATTTTTCTGTTGATAAAAATGTAGCCCCAAGAAGTAGAATGGCTTGATGAGGCTGGGATACAGACAAAGAGGAAAAACAATGGAACACAGACCACCGAAAACTTTCCAATCCAGAGACATGGATTTTGACAGTCCACCTCTCTTCTAGAATAAAGCTGATTAAGGATGGTGTTAAGGATGGAGGGATACTGCTGTCAGCATGTTTTCCCTTTGCTTTGTATCAAG
This sequence comes from Glis glis, assembly GCA_004027185.1. Classification (NCBI taxonomy): domain Eukaryota; kingdom Metazoa; phylum Chordata; class Mammalia; order Rodentia; family Gliridae; genus Glis; species Glis glis. The sequence continues at coordinate 66,346 of PVJS01002351.1, read as the reverse complement.
AAAAGTTATTTTTCTTGAGAACCATTCTATTCATGACTCCCTTTAGTAGCAAGATTGAGAACCTGAGCTGGAAACAGTTGAAGCAAATGAGATAATTTGTTGACTTCTATAGTGGAAATGGTAGGTTTGTGGGTGCTAAAGGCTGTAATGAGGACTCTCTCCTAACTCATCTCTGCTTTTTTCTCCCTTTGCTTTCAATATTTCCTCTGGCAGACTGGCTTTCTCTATATTACCGAAATCCTTATTTCTAGAAGTATTTGTGCTCATATCCTCACGCCTTCATCACCTGCAAGGAAAGCATTTCTTTACTATGGGAGGACAGTAATCGGCCTGTCCTGGGACATCATTTTACTCTATGAACTAATTCTTATTACCTAACAGGTAAGGCATTATCATTGCCCCATCTTGGGCCAAATGTGCATTTGGTGAGGAAGGGAAATGTGTCATCAGATGTAAGGAGGACTTCACCCAAAACTATTTTTTGTGTGTGTGTGTGTGGCGCTAGGGATTGAATTAGGGGCATTCTACTTCTGAACCACACCCCTAGCCCTTTTCTAGGGTCTCGCTAGGTTGCTGAGAGTATCACTACATTGCTGAGGCTGTCCTCGAACCTGCAATCCTCCTGTCTCAGCCTCCAAGTACTGGGATTACAGGCATTTGCCACCAGTCCCCACCCCAAGACTCTTCTTGACATTAAGAACACAGGGAGGGAATGGGTGGGATTTGAGGGAGGGCTAAATGAGCAATGTGTGCATGCATGCTTCTGATACCCTGACACTTACCAAAATGTATAACTACAATGCACCAATAAATGTAATAAATAAATAAATAAGACATGCAAATATTCACTGTTCTTGCTGTTGTTAACTGAGTTTTCTCTGAGTATAGTAGGTGATGGATAATTACTTCATGAAGATGGATTGCGATATAACAAATTAATTAAAATTTACTTCAAATCTTGGCTCAGTTATATAATAGCTCATGGCCCAAAGAAAAGAGCTTAATTTTCTTGAGCCTCTGCCTTTTTATCTGTCTGATGGAGTGATAAGACATCTCTAATAAGGGTGCTGTAAAGATTTAGCAAGATGGCATGTGGTCCAGTCCACAGCCTCATCTCTGGGGTTATCACAGCCTCATCTCTGGGTTTGCCAGTCCCAGTTGTAGGGTGATTCCCATTACTCAAAATATTTTTGTTCTTCCTGTTGAATAGTATTTACTTACTCAACTTCCACCAATGAATCATGGATACACCACTTTTATTTTTCTCACTATGCAACAGAGCTGATATTTCTCCCTCATACCCCAATATATCTCTTTTATGTTAGTGGGATATAACAACTAATATTTGACCGTGCCTGAGACTTAATCGTGAAGCCCTTTTACTTTGTATTTCTAGTGATGACAGGTACTTAAGAAATACAAAGGAATATTACATTCTATTATAGAGATGAATACCAGTTGGTGGTATAAATGAATATCTTCTATCTTGCATTTCTCCAATTTGAGAGTAGCAATTCAATGCATTATAAAAAGATCAATCTTTTTGTCATTATGGTCTTCTTTGGCTCCAAGCCAGTTTATTGGATTTCTTTAGTTTCAAGTAACAATAAAATAAATTGCCTCTTATATTGAAAGGGAAAATATCAGGTTTGAGACAGGATTGAGATTTTATGGCTGAGAAAAGTGAACCCACTGAAAATACTGGTTTCTAATCAATGGGCCGGTGAATTATATGTGGGTAAGGTCTATTCCTCTTATATTTAGGCCTGATACAGTGTCATTGGGGTTTGATCTTTGAAGATAAAGTCTCAGCACTTTAATTCAGATATGTCTTGCATTTAAGATGGACACAGAATAAAAACAATAATCTCTCCTAATGTCCTTGGATGATAGAGAAACTGATGTTCAAGATCACTTCTTAAAATGACTTCTTCATACAAGTCACCAAAGCCCTAGAGTTCCTCTTCTAACTTTCTTCCTAGTTGCGATCCAACAGTCATAATTATAGGTTCCTGAAGTTGTAAATTCATTGTGTAGCTTAGTGATTATCTGGTCATACTTATTTTACAGTTGAAGAAACGTGAGGTAATGGTTGTTCAAGATTATGCTAAGATTTGCTTGAAGATTTGGGGACAATCACCTGCTACTCCAAGACTTTTCTAGATTATTTAATTTCCTCACTTGTCTTAATCAATTACTCAAACATCAATCAACAATTGTTGGGAGCTCTCCATGTGATAAACACATAGAGAAACTTGGGCAAAGATAGCAGAGAAAGGAAATACTGTCATTCTCCTGGAAGAATTTACAATTTCAGGAGACAGTAAGTCTTAGGAAATGATTTAAGAAAAACCCAAGAGACAATTCATGTCCCGTGTTCTTCCTTCCCTCTGTGGTCCACGCAGATGCCTTCCTCTGTGCCCCAGAAGTCCCCTTCCTCATTCCAGCTCTCACTCATATCTCACAGAATTATAGTTGTTCACTTAGCTTTTCTGTTTATCATTTGTTTTTTTATATTTTTGCCACTTGGCAAGTCTGCATCTCACATTTTTCAACCCATAAACTTTAAGATTCAAAGTTACTAAAACTCCAAAAATGTCAGAAATGCGTAACACTTCAGGGTAAGGAAATGAAGAAAGAGCTTAAACAACTCCGTGCATTCTAACCGGCTTCTCTCTGACCTTTCTCCTGTCCTTTCCTTCTCTCTTAAATTTAGGATGACATTTTAATTAAAACATTGATAAAAATTAAACATACCTAATAAGCCCAGCGATATTTAACATTTGTAGATGGAGGCTGTTTCTGCTCAGATGGAATCTCCTGGCTTGAATGAGTCATTTGTGGGAGTTGTGGGCTTGAGATGAGGAACTTAGGAGGGATGACAAGTGAAGTCATCCTTTTCAGTGAATCAGAAGAGTTTTGTTGGGCGGGGAGACTGCCTTCTTCTCAGGAGGGGCCTATGAGTGGCCAAAGAAGGACAAGACCACAGTCAGTGATATTGGTAGCGATCATGCCCTCCCTGGGGTAAAAGGAGCCATCAGGTCAAACCTCTGTACCAACTTGATAGTGTTTGGATAAAACATCAGTATTGATCTTGAGCTCTCCTTAGCTAGACCAGCCTTTATTACCAGTAGCCAAGACAGCAAGAATAGAAACAGTAAAAACAAGCTGCAAGACTGGGCCATCAGGAGGGAACAGAAGTTGGTACTCAGGCTGCAGCATAAAGCCAATGAGACCCATCCCAAACAATGTTTCTTTGAGCATCCATGGCGTACGAGAGAAAGGCAGAGGACATGTGGGGAGAGGAGGTGGCAGGTCCACTGACTTTGTCTCAGGCTTGTGGAGGGAATGTATGTTTTTATTCTTCTGATTGCTGCCTACAGAGGTTATGGATCCAAGGAGACTTGAGTTGTGGAAGAAAGGGAGGGACTAAGGCAAGAAGATGATGGGACAGAAAGAAGGAAAGGGAAATCATTATTGGTAATATTTCATCTATGGAGCACTGTGATTGGTTAAAACCAAAATTGCAACAACAAAATTGTCACATACCTTTATGTACCAGACAGTGTGCTGGAGAGAGGAGACATAGACACAATGGGACATAGCCATGTGCCTCTGCGTACCTTTATCTTGTGTCATATCATCATTGCCATTTGTCTTTCAAGCAAATGAGCTCCTCTGAGGCAGGGCCCTGCCTTTGTTATCTTTGTGTCTGCAGTGTGTAGTTTGTCCTTGCTGGCACGGAACTTACTGCACAATCTGAGATGCTCTTGGGGAGTAATTGGGCTCTATTAATAACTCCATCTGGACAATAGGCTTAAACTGGGACAGTCCCAGGCGAGATGAAGGAGCATGGCTGCAGGCCTGTGTTTGCAAAGACTAAATCACTTTGGGCCAGTTCTTTGTGCTCAAGGCAAAACTTGAACCGGTCACTGAGCTAGCTGGCAGTTGACAGTGGAGGTCACTTGGCTTTTTCATTTGGTGCCAGTTGGGACACCTTATCATTGTGCATTACTGGGTAGTGAGTGGGTAGAAACCCAGAGAAAAACAGGCATGTGTGACTAGATACATTCTCTGGCCATCCAGAGAATGACAAACCATCGCAGGAGGAACACGATAAGAGGGTTTGTTGGCAGAGATCTTTCTTGGCATTCTGGGGACTTCTGGGGTGCATATACAGAGCTCAAATCAGAACATCTGCAGAAGAAAAAAATAATCAAACAGAAGCCGACAAAGAAAGTGAGAAGAAATGGATATCCCTGCTGGAGACCAGGACTAAATTAAGCAGGGTAGGAGAAAAACTTTCTTTTCTTTGTGCCAGTTCCTTTTGCACAACTTCAGAACTTTCTATGACAGCCCAGCGTGCAACTTGCTGCTGTCAGAAGAGACCTGGGAAAGAAAGGGAAAGCAAGTAGAAATGGGGCCAGAAAATCATTGCTGAGAGCCTGGAAATATTTGCCAGAATATTCTGCTTTAGTAGTAAAAAGGGAGATAAGAAAAAAATTGTGCAAGGATTATTTTCTCTCCCACCCATCCCTTTTTACTAGAGGCAAGAAGGAAAGGAGTGAATGTTCACATTTGGCTGGATTCTTCCTCTGTATAAGCATTTGATCAGAAAAACCAAAAGTACTTTCTGAGACTAGTCATAGTGGAATTGCCTTAGAGTGACATGAAGTTGCCCATCAAGGGTTGGAAATCTCACTCCTTCTGTCTCGGATTTGGCCTGACACCCTGTCTCAAGCCTCTCTTTTTTATCAATAGAAATGACAGTCTGTAGTTACTACGTGTAATGTGTAATGGCCTTTCTGCACCCTCAGCATTTCCAGCAGCGACTGAGATAGATGTGTGAGAATTTCAAAGAGGCCACTCATTCATTGCAATCAAAAAAAAAAAAAAAAAAGAAAAGAAAGAAAGAAAGGAAAAAGAGCCTTACTGTGCTTACAGGAGCTGCAGCTCACTCTGCCTTGGGCTGGACATCCAAGGGTGTGCTCAGAGGATTGTCGCTTCTGCCCCCAGAGGAGCACTGTGGCTTTCATCTGTAGGAAGTAGAGGCCACTACTTCTCCTTCTCCTGCCCTTCTCCCTTGGTTGCCTTCTCTTCTCCTCTCTCTTTCGCTAAATACTTGACCTTGCAGCTCTTCAAGGACTAGCACACATTTCCCTCTTCCCTTCCTCCCATCCTACTCTCTGGGATCATGGTGTGCACAGTCCCCGGTTGCTAGGCAACTCCATTATATGTGTATTTCTATGTGTTATATGGGTATTTTATGCATGTGGTTTGTATGTATGTGTGGGGGTCTTATGTGGTGTGTGCATACACACGTTGATGTGTATATAAACCTGTGTGTTGCATGTGCTCTGTGTGGTCTGCAGTGTTTTACATGTGTTGTGTGTGTAGTGCATGTGATATGTGTGGAATATGTGTTTTTGCATTGTGTTGCATATGCATGTTGCTGGTGTCTTGTGTATTATATACGTGTGATATGTGTTTGTACAGGTTTTATGTGTGTGTTTTGTATGGTGTGTGAGATGTGTGTTGTATATGTATTTTATGTGTGCTGCATCTGTGTACGTATGTACCATGGGAAACATTAAATCCCTTTCTTGTGCTCATCACCTTGCTGAGTGTGGTCTAGCTTTCCTGTGTTTCTCTTCAGGCTTGGAGACCTCATAGGATCACATTTCTCCAGGCATCTCTGAGTTGTGCAGCTGGTACAGGACCCCAGGCTTGATGAACGGATCACTGTTCCTCTATAAACAACTGCTAGCTTTCTGTTAGTTTATCAATAGTTCCATGCTCTGACTTCTCCCTCAAGTCTCCCTTGTCTCCCAGTTATCACTGATCAGCCTTTACTTTCACGCTGAGTTGTCAGCTCTTGTTCTCCCTGGTGATCCTCACTTCCCAGTCATCCCTAAATCTACAGTGATGCGTCCCTTCCCCACAGCCAGCGTGATCCCCTAGAAATGGCCTCCCTGTGGTTAACAAAGAAGTATCTGCCAAATTCATCAGATGCTTTTCAATCCTTGCTTTTCAAAAATTAAACAACCGTAAGCCTTGTTGAACATTTCCTCCTACTTGAAATTCCTCTTCTGCATTGTGCAAAAGTACTTTATCATGATCTTCTCTCGGCTCCCTTAGCTCTTCTTAATATTCTCCATCTCTCGCTCTTCTTCAGCCCATTACTAAAATGTGAGTTTCCGGAGTTTCATCATCATCTCTGTATTTAAGCTTATTTGTTTCCCCTGGCTGAACATGTTCACACATTCAGGCTCCATTTCTTCCTCAGGAATGATCCAGGAGTGTCCAGGCATAGCTGGGACCTCTTGGGTACAGACCTGAGCATACCTGTCTCCAGGACAGCTCTCCCTGTGCACATCGGCAGGTCCCTCTACCACCAGCAGCCTGGAGCCGACCTCTCCTCTCTGTTACTCACTGGTCCTGTTTATGTGCTGCCCCCCAGGCCAGGAACCCTATAGAATTATTCATCTTCTGGAAAGGGAGAAAACCATCTTACTCATAGGGTTGATGTGGTAATTAAATGGAATAGCAATACCAAGAAATTTAATACATCACCGGGCTTTTAGTAGGTATTCAAAGAAATTTCTTCTGGCTTAAAAATGTACCATGAAAGTTCATCAAGTCAGAGATTACTTTCAGATGGGAGATTTCAGACAAGACTTAAGTAAAAATTTGAACAAAATTACAACATTTAAATAGCTAATCAAGAGCAAGGACTGTCTCTCCAGCAACACATGAATGATAAAACACTCTACAACTTCTCTACTGACATTCAGAAATATGTGGGTTTGGAGGACAGGAAAAGTTTTCTCAACTTTTCAGACAAAAAAAAAACCTGTGTTTCCTATTGGACTCAGTGACTTTACCAAGGGGACCCAGCTGATCAGTGGCAGAGCTGGGACTTCAGTGGAATCCTTCCAAGTCTGTGTTCGTTCTTCCCCTTGTGACCTGCCCAGGACAAGGTAGATGGTATCATATTGCATAACTGGACATGTGGCCAGCCAGCTCTGAGTTCAGAGCAGGAGGCAATGTCATACTTAGGAGGGCATGATCACCATCAGGGTCTTTGGTGAAGTTGTGGTTTATGACAGCTTGTAAAACAGGGACAAGATTTGGGGCGGGGGGAGGATGACATACTGAGCCGGATGTGTGACTCACCGAGTGGGATATGTGAAGGAGATTCAGAGCCTCAGGACTGGGAACCTGCTGGACTGATTGTGATCACTCATCCCTGAGTGAGCATGCTTGGGAGAGGGAGTCGAATGAAGGTCCAAGTGACATGCAACTCAACGAAACTAACACCACCGTTTTAGAGCGTATGAAGTGGAATCTCATACTTGATCTGATGTGGGACTTACAACTACCCCCCCCCAACATTTGAATCATTATCATCATTATCACCATCATCATCATCATCATCATCATCATCATCATCATTATATTTTTACAAAAAGATCAGGAAAGTCTAAAACTCAGAATGGAGAATTTGTGAATGAAAAAGTTCCAAGGTCAACTCAGAGAGACAATAAGCATAAATCTAATACTGTAGACTTGAAATGTTTTTAACTTTGTTATGCTATATTTAGGTTTCGGTCTTGTTTCTTATTTTGGGCAGGAATTTCTACTTACATTTCCTTCATAAAAATAAATGATAATACTCACTCTACCCACCCAGGGCATTGTTTGTGAAGTCCAGATTGATGAACATGGAAGTGCTTTGTAGGGTGAGATGGGATACGAGACCTGGAGAGTATCGATTTTAGTAAGTTCCCTTTCTGCCACTTTCTGCCTTACGGTTTTCAGCCTTGTCTAGTTGGAAGTGCCATTTTCCTTTCCTGGCAGGACAAGGCTGGTGGCATCAATGAGCTGAGCCTCATTCAGCCATCTGCACATCATGTCCTCTGTCCCTGCATAGGAGGCTTTGGCTGTTTGCAGTGCTTCTGACAGATCACAAATGTGAGACTGTCAGTGTGGGAAGTCAGATTTCATGGGCTGAGTTCCTCCCTTTGCAGGGAGGGTGTGAGGGCTTGCAGTGGTGGAGTATAACTTGCTCAAGGTCGCACAGATGGTTAATGGAAATGCCATTTATAATAAACCACCCGTGATTTTCTTTTTGAGACATTTAACCTCTCTTTAGGCCCTCTCTGTCTACATCACAGTATCCAAACAAGAAGAGAAGGCCTACTCAGCCTCCTTAAACTTTCTACTTTCTGTCCTGTGGTCCAGGTCCAGTCAGGGAGTGGTGGGAAGGGAACTCTATTGAATCATATCACTATTTGAGAGAGTATGTTAGCTAAGGGCACTTTTATTGTTGCTATCAGCACTGTGACAAATGTAATAGGCTTATGGCTGCTTCTGGGTAAGGAGAAAACTAAAGAGATAAAAAAGTAAAGAGGTGATCTGGCAAGATTCTGATGGCATGAAGGAATAGGGAAAAGAAATCATAAGGATAATAATCATATTTGTTGAATACTTTGTGTGTGTCTAGGTGTGTGCTATGCAATAATCTTAGTTAACCCTGTAAATAAACTATGAGGAAGTTATTATTGTCTTTATTGAAAGAGGCTGAGCCTAAGTGAGTGACTTTAGGTAGCGTGAGAAAATACAAAGATCTAAACCAAGGCCACAAGGCCATCCAGTGCCAGAGCTTTTGTGCAATGTGTTATACCATATCAAGGGCAAGAAAGGGATAAACATTCCTTTGAGGTGCCAGAATTTTCAAATGATTAAGATATACAATATGTTAGGACCTGTAGTGGTACCAGTAGCATTAAAGGAGTTGATCTGGAGGCCTTAATGCTTTACCCTCCCTCTCTCCTTCCTTCCTTCCTTCCTTCCTTCCTTCCTTCCTTCCTTCCTTCCTTCGCCAATGGATTAGAGATTTTATGTAAGTGGGATATAGCTCCTACATATAGTTGACATTTGTTATTCTTTGGCTCTCAATGATCCTCATCCTTGTCTAATCCCCTCCCCTTTGATCTGGGTAGAACCTAGAAATATGATGAATGGGAGGATAGAGAATGAAGAGCGTTTGCACTGACTATTCTCAAGATTTTTGAAGAGATGGGAACAAAGAGGGTGGTGCTTGGGAGGTGGGGAATGTCAGATAAAGGGTGTATTTGGAGATACAGAAAAGAGAGGGAACTTGATGAAGCAGAATTCCATGGAGATGGAAAATGAGACTGATAAAATATCTGGGAGTAAGAGAAGACTGCTCCGCCTATATTCTCTCCCCTAAGTAGGCTTGAAACTGGGGAGAATCTTGTTTGCCTAGAGAACAGGACATTGCAAGCCAATTAGCCTTGTTATAAAATCTTCATGTTTAATGTTGATGCATATATTTGTATACTTCCTGCTAACTCATCTCTAATATAATTTAACTTAAGGTTATGTTCCTGGTAGACACTTAAACACCTCAAAGTATTTCAGTTCCTTTTGGGCCTATCATAACATTGCACTTCTCTGTCCTCTTGCAATTAGGCATGGAATTGTAACTCTCTTTGACTAATGAAATGCCAGGCTATCACATCTAGGAAAACACCGAAGACCCAGTTCAGGACTGTGGTGCAGCCTTTCTGTCACCATAATCTGCAATGATTAGAATGTGAATCTCTGCCGGCTTGGGACCCAGAGTGAGAACAACCCAGAGTCATTTCTTGCTGATGCATAATGAACATTGAATAAGAACAAGAAATATATCTTCCTTGTTTTAACCTATTGGGATTTGGGGCTTGCTTGTTACTGCAGCATAATCTACATCCTGATAAATATAGACCCAAGGAAGGAACACTAGGCCCCTCACTGTTAAGATATTCCCAAACTGATTAAATGACAATGTGTTATGTGCAGAGGACCATTAAAAGAATAGCAACAAAAACCACAGCCCAAGAAAAACAGCAGCGGCAAACACAATGGTAGCTCCATCCTCATCCCTCTGGGCATTGATGGCAATTATAGTCAGTGAGAGGGCTACATTGGCTTTTCCAAGAATTCACTGCTCTCTGAACGCAGGGACTGTCTATTGGCATTTCCCATATCATTTCTCTACAGCTTGTCCTTAGGGTGAAAGAACAAGGGCTTTTCTAACACATTCCATGGGCTGGGTTTATGATGCTCCGCTTCACTCTCTCTGCCCTGGAGTGAAGTTGAATTATAAAATAGGGCCGGTCTTATCTTGAGCAGCCATGCAGCAATGGTGTCTGGAGGTGAGTGTTGAAATATGTGTTGGGGCTTTGGGAAATGTTTCCAATTCAACATTCTGTGATCATTGTCCAAAGATTTTTGATAGTATCCTTTAGGAGTCACTGAACACAAACAGGAAACAAAACAGAACCTTTGCATCCAGACATTTTAAACTAACAAGCAAATTTCTCAAAAAATATTTTGTAGATTCAGTAAGGATAATGACTATAATTACATGTGTATATAATATTAGTAATTAGTGTAATCATATACATTCAATGGACCACTACACCATTGCCCCTCCCACATACACAGTAAAGGTTACTTTTCTTAAGGGTGTTTCATAGACATTTCTACCAATCTCTTCTAAAGGCAGAGGCAAGGGAGAAACCACTTCAGCGGGTATCTCTGGCCACAGTCCAAAGTGATCCCTTGTGTATTAGTTATGCCATATAGCAAATTACCCCAATAACACAACCACCTCACAGCTTCCATGAGACTGGAGTCCAGATAGCGCTACTCTCTCAGAGAGTCCAGGAGACTAGAATCCAGGTAAAGCTTAGCTGGGGCCATCTTCTCTCTTTCAATCAAAGGATAAGCCTACGTTGCACTCAATCAGCTCAATACTTGAATGTGGAAGGATATGCTTCCAAGATAGCTCATCTGAATATTAGCAGGGATCCTTCCTTCTGAGGACTTTGAGAGATTTAGTTCCTTGCTGACTCCTCGTTTCCAGGTTGTCATCTCAGTAGGACAGCTGACAACATGACAATTGACTCCATCGGAGGGATTGAGAAGAAAGAGAGAGAAATAGAGAGTCTCAGTCTCTTGTAACCTAATCTCAAATTTTCACTCCATCACTTTTGCTGTGTTCTATTCTTTAGAGGAAAGCCACAAGAATTAGTATATACTTAAGGGAGAGAACGTAAATACCAGGAGGAGTGGATCATTGAGGATCCCTGTAGAAGTCTGCCTATCACACTTTGCAAGCCAAATATGCCTTTGAAGTATTATATTGTATCTTTAAAATGTATGTATATTTGCATTCTATGCTGAATTATGTCTATGCTTGTTTTAATAGAAGGATAGTGCTTTGTATACCTGTTATCAGGTAAAAAAAGAAAAAGCTTTTCCATAATAATGTTCCTTGTTTATCTTACCACTTCCGATACTCCAGGTTGCAGACATAAGCTCTGTCCTAGAGCATGGCCCCAGTCATTTCCTTGTTTCTTCATTTCTAATCTCATAAAGGAGGGACTAAGGGCAAAAAGGGGATAGTGGCTTGCCCAACATCACCACCCTTCAAGGCAAGGATAGAGTTGGATCTAGATCCAGGACTTTGGGTTTTGTGTCTAGAGTATTTTTTTTTCAAGAACTTCCTCTAGCTGAGTCTCCTCCTTCTTCTCCAGCCTTTAGCACCTTCTACCTTCAGGGCACTCATACAGTGATCAGCTCATGTAGCTTGGTCTCCTATGATGCTGTAGGGTCTCAAACTGTGGAACCAAGTCCCTTTGTCCCCAGCACATTGCTGGTCATTTGACATGTGCCAAGAGTCTCCATTCTGTGTGTTTTCTTTTCTTAATGTGGATGTAGCGATCATGAGATTCCAGTTGTCTATCAGGAAGCATTATTTTTTTCTATAAAATTCTCATAAATTAACCCCTCACTTTCCCCATGGTTTCACTCATCTTTGCTTTCCAGATTAAGATAATAAGCTCCAGACAAATTTCTGGATTCCAGCTTCTTTTCCATTTCAATAGATTCTCATCCCATTAGCCTTGGTAGTTTTTTAAATTTTTTTATTAGTGCATTGCACTCATATGTCATAGTGAGGCTTAATGTGATACATTTCCCTCCACATCCCATCCTGCTCTCCCTTCCTTCCCCCCACATCTCCTCATTTCTTTCAAATCTGTGTTCAATTCCTCAGACCAAGTAGGGTCTGCATGACAGGGCTCTGGCTCAGCCCTCTGCTTCATTTCCTCTCTCGCTTTATGGAGTCTCCTCCTCTGCTGTGAGCATTCTTTGCATATTCCCTAAAAGGCAGACTGCCTTCAGCCTTGATGTGCTTAGGCACCTGGTGTTCTCAGCTCTGATCCACCTTTCTTCCTGCCTCTTTTCTCTCTTACTCATCCTTCAAGATTCATCTCAAGATCTCTGGCATTTTCTGTGGCCCTCCTCTCCAGGCTGCATCTCCCACCGAAGCCCTGGACTCTCCTTTCACCAAGAATCATCAGTCTTCTTCTTTTTTTTTTTTTTTTTTTTTTTCGGTACCGGGGATTGAACGCAGAGGCGTTCTACCTCCGCGCTACGCCCCTGGCCCTATTTTTTATGCTTTATTTTGAAACCGGGTCTCACGAGGTTGCGGAGGGCCTCACTAACGAGAGAGAGAGAGAGACAGAGAGAGAGAGAGACAGAGCAAGAGCTGAGGCTGGCCGCGAACCCGGATCCTCCGGTCTCCACCTCCCAAAGTACTGGGATTACAAGCATGCGCCACCACGCCCGGCTAGGACTCATCAGTCTTCTATATTTTCATCATCACATCTAGACAAGGCACCAATAACCATAAGAGTCACAACAAAACCCATGCAGCAGTGAACTTTTGTAACATTTGTTTGGCTTTTATGATATTTCAAGCACTGTGCTAAATACATGTTATCCTCTTTTTATTCCAATAGTGTTAAGGGATCAGTACTTATGAACTTAAGGGATTAGTATATATGAGAAAAATGATGCTCAGAGAAGTTAAGATATACATGGTTGGTCACACAGTGAGTCAAAGGCTGAGCCAGAATGCCAACGTAGGTCTGTCTCGTGCTCTCTTACCATAATGAGTGACTAAGCTATATATTATACTAATGCGGCAAGTTATAAGGTAAAACTGCATTAACACAACCTTTAGGGCACCTGCAATAATCTTGTGAATACCTTTATGAATGATCAAAATTGTGCTACATTTTCTAAAATCCATCAACCTTCACTTTTCATACTTAAATTTGAAAATGAATTTGAAATGGTTCCAGAAGAGTAGCTACTAGCAACATAGCGTCGGTATCACTCAGAATTGTCCCCTTTGATTCTATAAAGTTCTTATAATTGCCTTTAAAACACTCCAAGATCTGGCCACTGCATCAATATTTGAGTTATCAGCTGTTATATCAGTGCTTTTCAAACATTAGCGTGGACTGTAGTGCTTGTTAGAACACTGATCACTGATGCCCATCCCCAGGCTTCTAATTCAGTAGTTGCAGTGCAGCCTGTGAATGTGCATGCCTGCTGTGCTCCCAGGTGATGCTCTTGGCCCATGGACCATGACCATCTATTGAAAAGCACTGGTTTACAGCAATTGTCCAGGAATTCTAGGGGAAGGATGCTTAACTTGGATGCTGTTCCTTCAACTTGGAGGAGGTAATAACCACTCCCAAGTCCCTCAGCCCAGTTGTCCTACCTTCCTATGCAATCCAGAGTGAGTTTTTAGGGTCATTTTCAGGTAATTATGTTTATTGCTTCACATTAATATTAACTACATCTGAATATGTCTGACTTCTGTCTACTTGGGACATTGTTCTTTGGAGTGTTAAGCATCCTAAATGACACAGGCCTTTTATAAGAGCTTTGGAAAGTTCCCATCCCCTCCAAACCTCAGTCCCAATTGTCATGATGGTGACTTTTTAAAATTTTACTCCTTTAAATAGGAGAAGATCTAAGATGGATCTTTTGGAACCCTTCCTTCCAGGATTGACAGTCTTACCAATTAACCACTCTGACACTCTTTCCATAAGTCTCTTCCTCATTACCTTGTTCTCTTCAGCATATACTCATACTTAAGTATTTTCCATTTTTAACAAAGTCTTGAAGATGCTCTTCTTTATCAATTCAACTGCAAGACTGAAGATGCATTTTGGTAACCCGTTCTCCACAGCACAGGAATTGATATTTCTGAAAAGATGAGTAGTTATTGTGAAGAACCGTAGTGGAGCTCTGAGATGAGATTTCAGTCCCAGTATTATTGATCCCTTTCTCTTGGAAGGAAACAGAAAGGTACAAGATTAGTACATGATAGGGAAACAGAGAGTAATGTGCTATTATTTACATGATCTGTAGTTATTTACAGAATGCATTTAAAGATATTGCCAAGGACTTTGAGAAGAGGATGAGGTCTATATAGCTTCACCTTCCCATTGTAGACTTGATTTTAAAAGTCTCACTTGTTAAAATCTAAAACATGCTTGCTTTTCCAAACAAACAAGGAGATAAACAAAAATGCTTGAAGCCAGGCATCACTTGAGCACTTTAGAACCATGGAAAACTAACACACTTTCTGAAAGAGATGCGATGGAATGTGAATTAAAGGTCAGTTCCCTCAGGTCCTTGATCCCATGAGCCATTCCACCTGTGAATCCTCATCAACCTTCCCTTTCATTTAGGATTTCAGAAATAGCTGGTGACGTACCATGTCCAGTTCTTGATACTCAATTTCAAATTAACTGCAATATCATCTCAGTCCATGAAGACAGCACTAAGAGCCTTGGGACAATTCACAAATGACTTAGTAGTCAAAGTCAGTAGATTTACAGCAATCCCTTGTTTTATCTAATTTGCTTACTCCACATCACACCAATGACTCTTTCTCAATAAAGATTTGTTTTCTCACAGTGCCTTGTCTCCATGAGGTCTAGGGTACATTTTAAACCTAAATCATAACACTCAGAAAACTGTATTTCCAATTTTCTTTCCTTCTTCTCCTTTGACATTGGTTCTGGTCTTCCTTCTGTCTAATCTCCGTCTCTGTGGGATATTTCTAACCCTTTCCTATTCACTAAATCTCTTTATTTCACCAGATATTTTTTCTAGTCTTTTATTACTCTAGATACTCTGCAATTTCATTCCACCAATAAGCTTCCCCCCTAGTCCTAGCCATTCTCTAGGACAGCAGTCCTAGAACAATTAGGAAATGTGGAGGTATGTGTTTGATTGTCATGATTAATGAGAAAAGGGGGCTGCTGGTACTTAGAGGACAGAACCCAAGCCCACTTGACATCCTTCAGAGCACGTCACAGTCCCTTCCACACAATAAAGGTTGTTCCAGGCCTTACAAAGTTTTGAATGGCCAGCCTGATATTCATGTAAGTTGAAACAATGATTATAATTGCGTGGGCCTAGAACAAATATATCTGTTTTTCATAAATACCAGAGGATGCATTCTTCAGTTTTATTATACATTGAATTTCCAGAAATTAAGTGAATGTACAAGTCAATAAGAACTGTACTTTGTTTTTCAGAACTTTACTGAATAGATGATTGTTATTTTGAAAAATCGTGTTGATAATGGCAATATTACTCATACGAGTTGAGCCAATAGTTTAACATACATGTGTCAATCTGCATTCAGGAATTCTACCAATGCATCTCATTCTCCCTTATTTCAAAATGCAAAATAACTTTTATAAAACATTTGGCTAAAACTTGAATAAAGCCATTACTTTTTTAAAAATACAGCCTATTTTATTTGCTTCTCCACATGTGGCTGGCCCTAGACAATAGAAGAGGTACATAATAAAAATTAATAAATAGTAGAAATCCCTAAACACAGCCATCCATTGCCAGGCACAGTTTTAAAGATCTGACGTATTTTAACTCAATCCTCATGCTGACCCTAAAGATAGTTGCTATGGTTCCAGGATGGTACTTGCAGATAACACTGAGGTTAAGTTTGCCTCCCAAGAACAGATAGCTAGAAGGTGAAACCATTGCCCATGGTTTTCAATTGCCAAACCACATTAGCTCTCAGGAAGGCAGCCTCTACAGGAAGGAGTTGTGTGTATGGGAGAACAGTGAAAATGTAAATGTGTTAGAGAGCATCTATTAGCATTTCAGAAAGTCCTTGAGAGATAACACATGACATCAGTCAGGGCCTTCTAAACCAGTTGATTCCAATTGCAGGTGGACACGTACATTAAGAGCCAGGGGATTAGTAATGATTATTAGGAAAGTGTAATTCCAAGTGGACAGGGCTACTTGCCACCCAGCTAAAAGCATGGTCTACTGTGAAACACACCTTGTGCTGTATAGCACCTGCTCCAGGATGCTCCCTGGAGCCTCTCAATCTGGTGCACTATCCCTAAATTTATATTCTGTTTCTTTGCCCCAAGGGTTGTTAATTCAGTTACCTGTTTTTTTACAGTTGGCTTTAATTTTTCTCTTAGGTTCTGCCACTGGAAGGGACCTGGGCTCCACCCACTATAGTCCATCTTTCTACCTCAGATTTCTAGGATACTGACCAACATGCAGACCTCTGGATTTCTTTTTAGCTAGACTGAGACACAGAATACCACCAGATTTTTTCCTATATCTAGCAGAATGAGAATTGCCCAAGTGGGTACCTCTGAAAATTCTTGCTTTAATGATGAACATTTTAAACTTTTTTCCAGTCTGAAAATGGTTCCATAACTTAATTTAATAGTGTTTATGACAATATGTAATAAATACCATAAAAGTATAAGCTGTTCTGGATGTGTTAGCTCATTAAAATGAATGCTTGCTAGATTCTGTAGCGAACTTTGGGAACATGGTGCTAACTCATGTAAATTGCCATGACAAATGTGCTTTAGGACCAATAAAGTGTGTCCTGATTCATTAATAGTTAGATCCAACATCTCCCTGTTGGTTCCCAAGGAAAGTCGAGTGGAGATCAGTACAAGAGAAATTACTGCTTGAATTCTGCCAACCTTCAGGCCCTCTGATTAGCATGTGTGATTTGGTGGCTGTCTTCTGTGATGCAAGGCACCTGTGATATTAGCCTTGTGTTTTTGATCCTGCAAGCTTTAGAAAGGCCTCAGAGCTCAATATGTTCTTTCTGCCAATGCCTGGTGTAGAGTCTTTGGATTTATGCAGAATCCTCAGGCTCCTTCTGGCTCAAAAAACTATTTTGCCGGTCTCAGAAGGAGGCTGCCAGATTAAGCTCAGCACAGGTGAGTGGCAATGGAGCTAGTCCAAACAGTAAACAAGCATATCTCCTTCCTCAGAAGCACCCAGGAGCCACAGGCATAAATATGCAATAAAGCTGCACTGAGGGGAGGCAAGCTCATGTTTTGTAATGTCTCCGTGTCTTACACAGCATCTCAGATTCCAGGCACAGTCTATACTATGGCTGGTTTTGCTGGGAAGAAAGCACTTATTTGATTACTTAATAAAAATATGATTTGGGGTTGTAGGGATGACTTTAGAAGAGGTTAGATATGTTGATATATTCCTTCTGCCCCCAAGCTTTGATATTTTTTTTAATTTTACTTCATATAAACTTCTTGAAATCAAAACGTTTAAAGGTTTGCTCAGCAGAGCCATATGGTTCCCAAAAGTCAGAAGTCTCTAGACCTCAGTCGTCTACAGAAGCTTCCTCAGCTCTATTCTTTTACAACTTGAGAAACTGGTCCTCCCTTTGGCATCCCAAATGGATGTTGTCTCATATTTGTGAAGCACACTAAAGTCTAATGCAAACGTTCATTCTTTAACTGAATCCTCATGACAAACCACTGAGAAAACCAATTTCCCAGTTTCCAGGTGAGGGAAATGAGACTCGGGATAGATAAGGAAACTGTCTGGCATCTTAGAGAAAACAGGTGGCAGGCTTGGGCGCTGAATGAATGCCTTCTAATTCCCATGCTTGTCTCACTTCATTAAACTGACTTCGGTGTCAAGGGGACAGTCTCCTTTTTCCTTTGGCACTTCCAATTCCTGCCTTCTGACCTCTCTTTGGAAGTGAACTTTGAGGATATCCTGTCCTCATTGACACTAGATCATGCCACTCTGTCTTTGCACAAGACAGTAGCTATATGACAGACGACAGTTAATAAGCAACCAACTTTTGTGTCTATTTGGTGCAGAATTTACCATGTATCTTGGAGGAACAGGGAGCTATAAGATTGAATTAATCAGCCATGATATTTTACTGAGTACCTATTATGTGCCAGGCATTTGATATATTCCTTTTAGAATATTTGTAAAAATCATATTTTTATGCATATATTGATCTACACATTTATACATCCATATTAGTTAGCCTTCCATCACAATACCGAGATACCAGAGACTGGCTGCTTGTGTAGTAAAGAGCTTTAGTTTGGCTCATGCTTCTGGAGGTTCAAGTCCATGATTGGATGACTTCATTGTATTTGACTTTCAGCGAGGTTGGCATATCATAGTAGGAGCAAATATCGAAGGAGTGCTCACATCTCAAGACAGGAAACCCCACACTCCTCTGTATGCATTTCCAATGACCACAAGACCTCACGTTCCACTCCACTTTTTAAAGGTCCACAAGATTTCCCAATATTGTCACCCTGGGGACTAAGACTTTATCTATGGACCTTTAGTAAATACTTCCCATATTAAAAACATAGTTTTAATGATTAGGAAATGTGGAGGTATGTGTTTGGATAAATCCAATCATTAATCAGTTTAAATCATTTAGGTGCTAAATCATATGGAGTAGTAGCCCTTTCCAAAAAAGATAAAGAAGGAAAAAAAACCTCATCAGACAAATTCACTGTGTTAATATACTCAAATTAAGATGATGCATGATCTCCTTGAAAGCACATTCACTCCATTTATGTTTTCTCCATCCTAGTAGGAGTCACATTTCTCAAGGAATTTATGTCAACTTCTATGCTGTGCTTGTATAATGATCAGAACTGGCAGATTGGATTGCTTTTCTTGCATCATCTCCTATATTTTGTGCCAATGAGCAAGTTGCCCTATATTAGACTTCTTAAAGTTTTTCTTTTTTTTTTTTTATCCCTGAGATGCACAATCTCAGACAAAAAGGGAAAGCTTTGACAGTCACTTTGGAAACTTTTTAAAATGAGATTTTACTGCTATTTCCAGGCATGTCATAGCTATCATCCCTGTACTATTGCATCTATTCAACGTAATTGAATACTTAAAATATGAAAATAGCTTGATAAAGAGCAAGCCACCTTTAACAAACAAACAAACAAAAATTCCACCAAGATTTTTTGGCATTGCTTTTATTTATTTTCTTTTTTCATTAGATTTATAAGTCAATTTTATTACTTCAATTTCTTATTAATATATTGCATAAAAATCTTTATGCAAAGGTTCTAGTTGAATAAGGAGTGGACACAACTTTGTAAGTGCATTATTGTAAAAATGAAATATTTACCCCAAATCTAGGGGAAAAGTAGGAAAAACTAATGCTTACCAAAAGAGACTGAAAAACCAGGCTAGCAAATGTGGATGAGGACGAGAAGCCAGAGAAACAAAAAAGAGCCCTGGAGAAAGCCATTTGTAAATGGCCCTTGGCTTGGATTCCTTGAGTTTTCTCCCATAACTCATAAAGAAGCAGGTCTTGAAGTTTCCTATACCAGGGGACAAAGGCATCCCCAGGAACCCCAAACACCCAGCTGCTATGGTCTAGATGTGTTCCCTCAAATTCATGCATTAGAAATGCAATGTTTGGAGACAGGGACTAACAAGAAATATTTATGAGGTAGCAGCCCTCTTGAATAGATTAACACCACTATAAAAATGGTTTACTAGAGTGAGCTTTCTCTCTTTCCTTTTCTTCCATGTGAGGACATAGAGTTCATCCCTGTTTGTCCTTCCATCTTCCACCATGCCAAGATGCAGCAAGAAGGCGGTCACTAGACATCAGATGCTGGCACCTTGATCTTGACTTCCCAGTCACCAGAACTGAAAAAAAAATCTGTTTATAAATTATTCTGTCTCAGGCATTTTTTGTAGCAGCACTAATGGATCAATATACCAACTTTTCCCTACTTACTCATCTGGCCACCCTGGAGGAACAGTCAACATGAAGCCAAATATGTTTATCTTAAAGATGCTACAAAACATACTACTTGCTGATCTAAGCTATGCGAACTTACTTTCTCATAGGGAATCAGGATATTCTGGTCTGAACTACAATCTGAGCTCAATTATTACAGGGGAAACAACAGTGAAAGAGAAAAAGATTTATGAGTCGCAGGAGTACACTGCTGGACTCAGTTGCTATTATGCCAAACATCAGGTGAGTTACAGCTCTGACTTGACTTGTAAGAGCTGCTTTGTTGCAGGTGTTAGTGGAAGAAGTGATTAAGGTTATGAATTTTCTTCGTGTTTTGCTTTATTTGGAAAAAAATGTCAAAACACAATTTTGTCTACTTAATATAGGTGGATAATGAATTCAGGAATAAAAGGTAGAATAATTTCATTGATTTGCTTTTCCAGATTAAGGACTTTGGCAAATCAGATGACTGTGAATAGTGTAAATATTAACACCCTCAACTACATTATTAGACTTCTATGGTAGAGATATGGATTCACTGAAGTTGATGCAGTAAAAAGGAAATATATATATATATATTTTAGCTCTACTGACTTGTTTGAGGAAATGTAGGCACTTTGGAGAAAACTGGACATGTGGGCTGAGCAGATGGTAACTTGAGAGTACCCTAAATCCCACTGCTAAACTACCCTGAAGTCAATGAAATCACAGCTGTCAAAGAATTGTAGAACAATTCATTGGAAATGAAAACCTAATTTCAGAATCAATTCATGGATTTGATGGACATGAATCATGCCTTATGCTTTTGTGTCTGCCTTAGACTCCAAATCTCTGGATGTGCCTCAGTCATTTAGCATCTGCCCCATCTTTGAGGCTGAGCATCCTGCAGACCTGATTAGAAAAAAAGCAAAACACAGTTGCCAAGAGATAGCACAATGCAAAAATTTGGGAGATAGGTAAAAGTCCCCAAAATACCCAGTGATTTGTGACTATGTGAATAGATTATGGAATACAGGGTCTATTTGGGCTCTGTTTAAATGACACGAGTAAGAAATATTTACAGCTTCAAATGCTGAAGCCTATTGGGGGTAAAGAGGGATCACTCAGAATCCACTTTAATGATAAATCAGAAGTTAAGCCGGGCGTGGTGGCGCACGCTTGTAATCCCAGTACTTTGGGAGGCGGAGACCGGAGGATCTGGGTTCGTGGCCAGCCTCAGCTCTCTCGCTCTCTCTCTCCCTGTCTCTCTCTCTCTCTCTCTCTCTCTCTCTCTCTCTCTCTCTCTCCTTAGTGAGGCCCTCTGCAACTTCGTGAGACCCGGTTTCAAAATAAAGTATAAAAAACAGGGCCGGGGGCATAGCGCGGAGGTAGAACGCCCCTGGGTTCAATCCCCGGTACCGCAAAAAAAAATAAATAAATAAAATAAAATAAATCAGAAGTTAGACTCATGGAGGTGAAATGGCTGAAATGAAGCCTTTCAACCACTACAAATGTTACCATGGAGCTGGTTTTTCACAAAATATATACTACTCTTCAAAACTATGCCCTTCTTGGGTTGATTAAAATTGTTCAGTGACCAACGTTAGAATTAAGAAGCACACTCTTCTAAGAATTCAATTGAGTTTATTCAGACCGTTTTTGTATTACTGCTGCAGGAGACATCTGTATAAATAACTAGAAGCCTAATGCTTTCTGTTGTTAAGGACTA
Organism: Glis glis; assembly: GCA_004027185.1. Lineage (NCBI taxonomy): Eukaryota > Metazoa > Chordata > Mammalia > Rodentia > Gliridae > Glis > Glis glis. The sequence goes on along the minus strand of PVJS01002351.1, from coordinate 44,633 downwards.
ACAGTCATGATGATTTTAGATGAAGAGCTCTACCACTGAGAAAAGAATGTAGATTTGTAGCAAAGTCCTATGATTCTGTTGGCCTGCCAGAACTTCTGACCATCACTTCTGATGAAGCGATGGTACTGCGCTCTACATAACGTTTTCACTTCCAACTATTGGGAGCTTATGAGCTATTCACACACTGTAACAGAGTTGTGTTCTTGGCTTCATCATTCCCCTCTGAGGCCTGAATCTGTTATTTTTTCCTTTTCATTCTTAATTTGTTTTTAATCTGAGGAGCATTTCTATTCTCTAGTGTAGTTTCAGTTGTCTTAATCATAAACATACAAAAAAGAAAATTTACTTGGTTTCCTAATAACCCTAGAAAGTTCAAAGCAAAAGCCACTTTGAGACAACTGCCAGAAGCTTAAACAGCCACCATGAAATATAGCCAACCAAGTATTGCCATGGAAGTGTGCCCTCTAAGAGTGAAGAAAGGCCTGGGTTACTCTTTTATCTAGAATGTTGTTCCTGTTTCAATGGTCCCAACAAGGTGAACTATAACATCTTATCTAAACATGTTTCTTCTTTTCCTTCTGAATTGTGAAAATGAATGATCACATTTCCTCTCTAGCCCCCAAATGAAGTTCAAATGACACAGCAAGAAATACATATGACTTTCAATGCTGAAGACTACTGGGGGCAAAGAGTGATGATTTAGAATCAGCTTTAGCGATAAATCAGAAATCTGACACAAGGAGATGAAATTCTAAGGCCCCAATTTTTTTTTCTGAAAAGTTAAATAAACATCTTGCATCAGTTGGTGCCGTTTTGAGAGGGTACAGGGTGCATGATTGAGGAATAAAAAAAATTGAAATCCCTTTTATAAATTAACACAAGACAAGGAAGAAAAATAAAGAACATAGAAGGTGTCCTAACTGAGGGAGTTGGGCGGGGAGTGGAGGGAAACACACTATAGCACATGATGTACATACACAAACCTATAAGACTCAATCACTATCTGGAGCATGAAAGGGAGGGAAGGGGGAGGGAATAGGGTGGGATTGGAGGGAGGGATAAATGTGCAATGTGTGCATGTATGATGTTCATACCCTGACATATATCAAAATGTATAATTATAATTTACAATGCACCAATAAATGAACAAAAAAAGAAAAAAAAAGGACAACATATTATAATTCTAATGACAATTTCGAAGAAATCTAAAAGTGAATGTAGTGTTTATTTTGGGGTTTTGCTTCTCATTATGTCAAAACTGTCACAGATTTAAGTACAGACTTAAGATTTTTTTAAACGGGGGAGATACACAAGACATATCGATATGTAAATATGTCATGTGAAACCCAAGAGCACAGAGCTTAAAAATAAAGAGTTGTGCCTCTCTGTGATTGCAGGACTACAGTTAAACTATTTTAAAGCTTGGTGTCTTATTGGAAGAATGGAGGTGTACTTCACATGGCTTTTCAACTATCAAGCTCTAGGCAGAGTGTTGAGCACCACTGGGACAGGGCAGGACTCTTTCCTCACAACTCTCTTCTGTCTTTGCTGCTGACCCAAAATAATGCCTTCTATCAACTCTTGAGTTTCATCCAATTGTAAGAAATATCTGGACTTCTTGGGTGAAAATATTAGAAATACTAGGGAAGATCTCTGATTGACTTGTTCTGGGTTAGATACCTACCCCTGGACAAATAACTGTCTCTAATAGTTAGTTACCATGATAAAGGGGAAAGTCCCTTTCCTTCATGATGAGCTGTAGTATCTCCTGGAAATTTAATCTGGGAAGCATTTCATAGGGGAGGCCAAAAAGGAAAAAGAAGAAAAGATCCTGTATATCATGTAATTGATCATGATTTCCTTTGACCATTACTAATATCAGTGCATACTCCGCCTTCATCATAGTACAGTCCCTTCTGGTACAGAACCTGGCACAATGGAGTCTCAATAATGAATAAATATAAATGGCCGGGCGTGGTGGTGCACGCTTGTAATCCCAGTACTTTGGGAGGCGGAGACCGGAGGATCCAGGTTCGCGGCCAGCCTCAGCTCTCTCTCTCTCTCAACTTAGTGAGGCCCTCCGCAACTACGTGAGACCAGGTTTCAAACTAAAGTATAAAAAAATAGGGCCAGGGATGTAGCGCGGAGGTAGAACCCTCCTGGGTTCAATCCCCGGTACCACAAAAAAAAAAAAAGAATGGATAGATAAGCAACTGGCTTTTTATGTTTTTCCTATTTTGTTATTTTCTTCTGTTTCCCTACTTACTAGCATTCTATCTCATTATATCATATGTAATCTTGAAGCTCACCTCCAATCCAAAGGATGAGAAAGAAAATTTTGGGAATTTTAGGTGACCATAAATAATACTCTCACTGTCTAACCTGGTAGCCACTGAGAATAAGATATAGGAGAAAGTCTGGAATAGAGTATGACAATAAGTTTGCAGCCAAATGGACTCACATATATATCACCTGAGAATGACACAGAATTGTCTACTAGCCATTGTCCCAGATGGGCAGCCACAGGCTTCTCCTGGAATATGTTGGCCTGCTCCTTTCCAACTTCACCATTCAGATAAATCATGTATCCTATCCTGGTGTGATGGCTAGTGCTATGCATCAATTGGACTGGGCTAAGAGATGCCCAGATAGCTGGTAAAGCATTATTTCTGGAAGAGGTTAGCAGTTGAATCAGTAGATTGAATCACCCTTCCCAATGTGGGGGGGCATCATCCAATCTTTTGGGCACCTGAATAGAACAAAAGGCAGAGAAAGAGCAAATTCATTCTCTCTCTCTTTAAGATGGAGTTTCCATCTTCTGCTGCTTCAGACTCAAGCACTCCTGGTTCTCAAAACTTCACACTTTAGCTGAATTTCCCTGTGGACTTTGCTGAATTTCCAGCTTGCAGACAGCAGATCCTGGGATCTTCTCAGCATCCATAATCTTGTGATCAAATTTCTTTAATATATCTCCTCTTACATCTATCTATCTATCTATCATCTATCATCTATCAGGAGTTCATGATTTATATTTCCCTGAAGAACCCTGAAGAGAGTTCAGTTTCTCTGCAAAACACTATTATGTTCAGGAAGCAGTGGAGTTAGAAGAGAGATAAACATATTTTGTTTATCCCTTCTTTTGGAAACATAAATATAATTCCCTTTTTTGGAAGCCAAAGCATACAAGAGGTATATGGAAAGAAAATGAGAAAGAGAAGAAGGAAAGAGAAAACCCACTAGGAAACAAACAAAAGAAGAGAAAACCAAGCAATGATCTGACTGTTCCTTCAAGGTAGTTAGCATAATGGAAACCCTCTTTATTTTTCCCCCACCTCATTTCATCAACAGCGTTTTTTCCCTCCCTGGCTTTGAGTTTGTTAAATAATTTCTCTCTTTCTGGGACAAATGACATTTTAACATTATAGCAAAACTGACAAAGATATCAAGTCTATCTATCATTTAGAATTCAAACATTCATTATCCCAGTGTAGCTATAATTGCTAAGTAGTCTCAAGGCTATCAAGATGAGAGAAAATCTATGGTCATCACTGGAAATCCATCCTGTGCATATGCAAATTCCTAAAACCCTTTTCTCTTTTCTGACACTTAAGATGGAGAGAGCAACTAGGAACTTAGAACTATGTCAACGCAATCACCAGCTATTCATTGTCTTTCTACCATGTATAAAACATGTTTGACCTCAAAAAGAGTACAATTAAGTTCGATTCTTACACTCATTTTTTAAAAAAAGGCATACAAGAGCATAAGATAAAACCATGAAAATATGGCCCAGGATTAACTGCCAGATGAGTTATATGAGCAATACATCAGACAGAGCAGGGGACTAAAAACTTACTTCTTTTTGCAAAAAAATTTACTTTTTATGAAACACAGATCAACAGAAGCACTGGAATTTATGGGGTATTAAAAAGATCTCATTATTTTCTAGACTCTAAACAATTAATTGAAGTTTTTATTCTTCTGAAAAATGAAACTTTATGTATAAAAAAGAACATGAGCAAACTTCCAACAGATAATATTCTCATAGACTTCAAAGTCCATGAAAATATATTTTCCTCAATAGCAAGAGGGTAAAAGAAAGGTTTAATTAAGCAAGGAATGAAAATAGCACCAAGTTAATGATAAAGGTACTAGAGGACATAAGAGCAGTACTTTAAATTTTGCTTCAGAATTCTTACAGAAAATATAAATGTGATTCAAGTAAATTAATTAAGCATTTCAAAATTTTAATGCAAATAAATTTTTTAAGAGTTGACTTTGAATGCTAAGATCTCTGAGATTCAGCAATCCACATCTGGAAATAAGTTATTACTTATTGCAAGCCCTAATGACTCCTGAGAAAATACAGGCAATAATGTCAACTGTCCTGTAGAGGGTGCCTTGCAAAACCAGATCTAGTTCATGAAGACGCACCAGACAGCATGTGGGGAAGCATTTTTCTTTAAAAAATGGAATGCATGGATTAAAAAGGCTTTTATTTGGATAGACTCGTGCCTGGCTTTCTTTTCCAAATGGCAAATGAATCTTCATTGATCTTTGGGCATAATTTGGTATGTTCCAGATCTTAATTGGAGTTATTTACCATCTCTGCACTGCCAAATAACTGTGAGTTCCAGGTGTTCCACTTGTACCTTGTACTCAGTACAAAGCATCATGTTTGGCATAGAAGTAGGTAGCCAAGAAACGTGCATTAATTTGAATCCATCTTCTCTTTTAGTTCAAATCGTGTTTAGAAAATGTCAGCATAGGACAAAGCTGAAAATAATAAAAACATATATGACACTTTTGTAGCTTATAACAACACATTCTTCCATGCACATTATCTTAATAAATCCTTGAAACATTAGTGAGTCAAGTTTTAATATCATTTACAATGATGAGATAACTAAATTGAGGGACCTGGGGCAAAATGAGATTCGATTTAGTTCTTTTGATTTCAATCTCAATGACCTTTTATTTGGATCATTGCTATTTCTGATTATCCAGAGTGGTATCCAGGGATACCACTAGGTATCCCTCAGTCGATAGATTCATGAACCTATCATGAATCTATGATTCACGAGAGAGAGAGAGAGAAGACATGAGGCATGATCTCAGGTAATAAGTCATACTCTTGGAAAGGTGGTTGACTTGTGAAGGTAACTAGGTGTGGATCTTGATGGGTCAGCTCCTGGAGAGCTCCTCAAGCCAAATGATTAAACTACACAGGTATTAGGAGCAGAGATGAGACCCAGAAAGGAGAAAGATTTTCTTGATTCATAAACCAAAAGATGTAAGATGACCACTAGAGTGGCAGCCAAGCCACAGGATGAACCCAGTATGAACTAAGCTTCAAGTTTGAAATCAGAAATGATGATGGAGGAACACATGAGGAAGTAGACAAGAAGAAATTTGGTGAACATGAAATTTGGCCCCAGGTCACTGGGTGTTACTCCAAAGTTCTAGTCTATTCCAACCATACTCTTTTTATATTGATGATATAGTTCTCAGGACCTGACATTGCCTACCATTCAAATGAAGTAGGAGGAGGAAGAGGAGATAGAAATTTTTATCTAAAAGAGTGGTTCACATTCTTCCTCTTCATCTGCTGATACCTAAAAATTAACCTGGAAATCTTGACTAAGAGAAATATATGCTTTGATAAAAGGCATAGTTCCCTATTTTAAAATATGCATAGGTTGGTTGGGCTATATATTAGTCAAAGATCTCAAGAGAAATAGAACTAATGTGATGTATGTGTATGTGTGTCTTTGTGTGTGCATATGCATATATATGTATGTATATATATGCATAATATGTGGGCATATATATGTGGAATTGATTCATGCAATTAGTAGGCTGAGACACAAGAGAGCTAATGGTGTGGTTCTAGCCCTATGTCCGTAGGCAGGAGAAGACTAAATTCCCAGCTTAAAGACAGTCAGACAGAGAAAGAATATTTTCTTATTCTCCCTTCTATTCTCTTTAGGTCTTCAATGGATTGGATGATGGGTTTGTCAGCTTTTCATTACTTTGAGAAAAGCAGTTTAAAGGAGAATAGATTTATTTTGGCTCATGGTTTCAGAGGTTGTCCCCAGGCCCTTCCTCTCTGTCTGTTTCCCAGCTGCCACACCCCCAATGACTCCAATATCTTCTACCTCCTACAGTTTCTACCACTTCCCGACAGTTCATTCATATATTAATCCCCCAAAAGATTGAACTATTGATGAATTCAGAGCTTTCATGATCCATTCACTTCCTTTGGGGGGACACTTCGTATCAAAACCATAATAGATGATGTCAACTCACACTGCAGACAGTGATCTCTGTTAGCAAGTCAATAGGTCCTAACGTTCATCTCATCTGAAATGCTTTCACAGACATACTCAAATATTATGGAGATTATATCTAGGCACCTGTGTCCGAGTCAAGTTGACACACAAAAGTAACCACTACATACTGCTCCTTGAAAAACCCTGAGGATGGTGAAGAATATTAATTTCTGGAATTTACAAAATGCCACATAGAAGACAGAATGAGGGACTGAAGTTAGGCGATGGCAACTTTGTGATTTTGTGGTGGGTTCACCCTTGATATCATCGGGAGAATAGTGAAACACAACGGTTATGGCAGAGGCCATCGTAACTTGACTCTTGTTTCTATCACTCACTCTGTGGATTTCTAAAAATTTCTGTGCCTCAATTTATTATTTTTTTGTAAAATTGAGATAATACAGTCCTTGCATCCTGGGTTGTGTTAAACTTAAAGATAATTATATAATAGATATGATTTGTCAGAACAGTGACCCTCCAGTATATTTGTTATTTTTTATGAGAGAGGGACTTTGGGGGATGAGACATTCTGTGAAAGTATAATAACTTGCACCAACAGAAAACTAAATTAAATTTCACACTTGAAGGGCAAGGATGTCTTCTCAGAGTATACAGAAAAAATCAGAAGTTTGAGCATAACATTAAGACTATACAATATGTGAGTGAATCTCCTACTCAGATCCCCTGTATCTCTTCAAATTACTGTCTTAAGGGAAGGAAGGCACCTGTTCTAATTTATCTTTTAACTCAACCCATAATTATTGGGCATATACCTTATGTCCCTGACTGTGTCAGGCATTGAGACACAGCAGACAGAAGTTCCCGCCCACAGGAGCCACTATTCCTGTGGGACTCATCTGAGTAGCAGGTAAAGTTCATCTCTGTGCTTTTTTGCTATTGTGTTTCTTTCTCCCCTATGACTGGGAGGGAGAAGGCCAGGCTAGGCAGGAACCCAACAGGAGTGACAGCACAATGGAGAATGGATTTAATTTGTCTTCTGTCTGAGTGGGAAGACCTTAGGATTTTCATTCATTTGTTCATTTGGATTTTTTTTTTGGCGGGGTGGAGAGGTCTCACTTCATCCTGTTCCCTGCTACCCAGAAGGGGATACCTGAGGGGTTGTCCTGCCCCCTATGCTCTTCCATTGAGCTGGGCAGAGGGCTCTAGTGTCTCACAGTAGTGTGCTATTTACAGTAAGACTGAGTCCTGCCCTTTCTGTCTGGTGCGGTCGTGAAAGCCCCCAACCAGTCATGACAGGGACTGGGATGACCCTTGCCGTTATCCGTCGAGTTGTCTGCATTGTGACCCAGCTGTGCTCAACCAGTGACTGTCAGGTTTCTCATGGGATGTTGGCAGAATCTTCTCTTCTTTGCCGGTCTGATCTTTCTTCAAAGGTTGCTGCCCTTCTGATGACCTTGCTATATGCCATGCCTGACACATTTGCAAAGGCCTACTAAATAATTGTCAACTGAATCTAGGTGATATTCAAGATGATCTTAGGAGTACGTGAGTGGATAATTTGTACTTTGGTAAGTTAATATTCACTTTAATTCTTTAGGGAAGATGTCACTGGAATAAATAGATGAGCATTTTTTCAAGTCTAAAGACCATTCAAATATACACTATAAATATTAATATTGATATGTTTATTCATAACAACTGTATAGTATTCTGTTCTGACATACACAAGTTTTACAAATCCTTATCATTAAGCATTTTAAATTTTAAACTGTTATATTAAAAACTTCAATTAATGCCATTGCAGCTAAATTCTCTTTTCAAACCATTTGCTTCAACTAATTTAATAAAAATGGAATTTTAAGATACAATAAATAATGACTTCCAGTTTTAACAGTGGTACAAAACTGACCAAGGTTTGGGAAGTTCTAGCCCAGTGGCTAATTACATACGTTCTGTGGTTTAATAGGCTGAGTTTTTATCCTGGCTACATAAACCACCTGAGTGACCCTGGGAAAGGATTTTACCTGTCAAGGCCTCCATTTCCTTATTTAAAAATGAGCTGATACTAGTATCTACCTCACGGCATGGTCATGATGAGTAAATTAAGTGTGTAGTCCATGTGAAACGCATGTTTCAGGTACAGGTAAGTGATGATTATTAATCACTCCTGTAGTAACAAAACTATTACCTTGCCAAGTCCTACTTAGTATTCTAAGCACAATGGAGCAGAAGGCTCAGGCTGAGGTCTTATTTCTAAGGACTTGCTTAGGAGCTGGGGGAGGCCTAGGTGTATTCCACCCCCAGGCATGCTAAGAAGAATATGGGACATGAATATAGACTAATACACAGAACCAAGGAAAAACTGAGGCCTGGGCAGAGGTCCTGTGGTTAGTGACTGAATACACCTCCCAGGTATGCTGGAACCTCTTCTAAGACCCCCACGAATACTTTGCTTTACCAATTTACTTGAATTTGTATACTCTATCCCTTAAAAACTGGCCTGGTTTTCCTGAATCTTAGGTAGACTGGAGCTCAGTCCATATTTTATGCTAAGAAGCAGACATTCTGCAGAGCAATAAAGAGAACATGCACATAAATAAGATGAAATTTTGTTTAACCATAAAACCTGCAGTTGGTTAGTCATTACATTGTAATTGAACCTGATCGAAACAAGGCAGTGTGCATATGCCATATAAGCTTTTTCTCTCCTAAAAATATCTCATTACCATCCACTGGAACAGTTAAATATAAATATTTTGTTTTTATAGCCTTTATTTCTGAAACATAAAAGGTTTTATGTTTCTAATTCCTAGACAATTTTTCATGGTATTTCTGTTTTTCTAGCACTCTATTTTAAAGCAGTTTTTGGGGTGGGGGATGAAATGATTTCAGAAAAGTCTAAAGTGTTTTTCAATTATCTTGAGTGAATTCTGGAATTCTGGGACTCAGGGAATTATTTAGCTCTTCTGATTTTACACAACTGCTCTCCTTGACAGGAGTTACTGGCTGAGTTTTTGATCTCATGTGTGTGTGTGTGTGTGTGTGTGTGTGTGTGTGTGTGTGTGTGTGTGTATTTTAAATATTCTTTCTCTCATTGCTCTTCCTTTTGTGCTTCTCTGTTGTTTATTACAGTGAGTTTCAATAAAGTTTACCCGGGCTGGTTTGGGTAGCAATAAAGGGTTATTTGGTTGAAGGTTTTCCAACATCAGAATTTTATTATGCAGAAAAATAATAAGCCCATAGCCACACTCAGATGACCTTCACATGGGTTTGAATGAAGCAGATGAAAATAGAAGTAGTAAAGTTCATGTGCATCCTTCCATGGGCAGGACAACTTCATGGTGTGCTGCCTCTGCAGTCACATAAGTCCCCACACTTAGGAGGGCCCTTGCTGGATGTGATGCCCTGCTGCTTCTGTCTTGAAATTCTCAACAACCTCTGAACACTCCTTTATGATGCCAAGGCTGTCCCAGGTCCAGGCTTGATGCTCTGCGATGCCCCGTATACCTTACGCTCAACTCACCACCTACACTTTCTCTTCCTACTCCCCACAGCTCATGGGTCATTCTCTGTAAAACTTTCTCTTTCTTCTCCAAGTCTAGTTAGTACCTCCGTGTCCTCATGTTCCCATGGCAACTCATTTAGCCTTCTAGAATGGCACTGTTTATTCTGCACTGTATGTGCGTGTGTGAGTTAGTCTGTCTCTCTATCTCAAGTATGAACTCCAGCACAGGGATCAGTTCTGAATTCATCTTTTGTTCCCTGGAATAGTGCCAGCTACTTTGTAGAGCTCCTTAACTGTGCAAGAGGAGAAAAGTTCCACCAAGTATTCACACTCTCTGCAGTGACATGAAGCTGCTTCTTGCCCTGGGTACATTGCTCTCACTGTACAGGATGCCATTCTCCCTTCTTTGTTCCTGCAGATCCCTTATTCATCTTAGAGCACCCAACTACAAGGCCCTTCTTCTGGGAAGCCTTTCTTGAATGCAAAAGGAAGAGGGAATCACTTCCTCCTCCTCTCCATCTCAGCACTTACCCTAATTGCATTGTGAGTCTTTGAAAATGTCTGTTTCCTCCACTTCACTGAAAACTCCTTGAACCTCATGTTTTATTCATCTTTGTATCCAAAGCTTTGACATAGTACCCAGAAAACACACACACACACACACACACACACACACACACACACACACACACACACAGCTGAATGACGCAAACAAGCAAGAAGAAAGCAAGCATGGGAAGAAAAATGAAAAACAAAAACAAAAATCATACAGTTGTGACCTCCCAAGATAATGCCGTGATAGATGAAAATTCCAATCGAGCAATTGGGCTTTATTATCTGACATGCCATGAATTGTTTAAGTACCTTTCCTTTATACCCCAGAGAGTAGAAGAGAAATAGGGGTTTCCTAAGCTAGTTGGTCATTAGCACAAACTCGAATCATTCAGTCATATCAGTTTTATGAGTCTAGCTAAATTAGAACCCACATTGTTTTCTGGGTAGGAAAGAGAAATCTTAAGCTTAAGGTAAATGTGGAATTCTTTTAAAGTCTTACAGGCATACTGATTGCTATATTTAAGAATTCAAACACAAAACCAGCCCTACAATTTCCCAGGCATGATTCCCAAACCCATATATTCACACGGTTTCCTTTTTCCCAATTCTTTGCCTTTGGTCCGTCGAGGTAGGTAGGCTAGTGTGCTCTCTTGGGTGCTCCCTTTTGTCCTATCTGGTGGATTTTTCACAGCCAAAAGATTCCTTAGCCATCTCACATTTTACAAGCTGAAGCAAGAAATGCCGCTCTCCTTAGTTTGGAGTCCTGTTTTGCAATGCCATTTTCTTTGTCACAGCATCAATTCTCCAAGTGGATCTGCCGGCTTTACGCTTCAGTCAAACTCAAAGGTGAACTTGACTCTGACAGGAAACCCCCGTGTGGCGTGGCATTCTTGCCATTCTGTTCCCAATGTGTTGTGTCCTTGCTGCATATGTCACCTTGTCCTTGTGCTTGGCTCCTCTTCTATAAGAGAGGGAAATCCAGGCTTGATAAAATCTGCTCTAGAATTTAGGTACTAAGCCCTAGGTGTTAGCATTGGCCAGGTGATGGGTGAACATGAAATTTTAAGGCCTCATGTCAGACCAACTGGCTGAGGATCTCTGTGCAGGAACCCTGGAATTTCTATCCAGATGGATCCCTGCACAGCTATGTCTGGGGTCCACTGAACCAGAAGATCTCCAGACCTCAGTGTCACTTCTGTAATGTTCTCCCTAATGTACAAGCAGAAACATGGAGAAAATGATAGACTGGTCTCCAGGAGGAGCCCCTCTATTAATATGATTGTTTTATACTTTACAGTTTATATTGCTTTAATGTATACTAGATCATTTAAAATATTTTGATCTTTTTGACAATCCTGGAAATAAGGGAGAGAAACCTGGAATTATCAGGCATTTTTTGTAGATGAATCAAAGGCTTCAAGAATTGAGCAATTTGACCAAGTAAACACAACCAAACTCTGACTCCAAATTCACAATGAAGATAAAAAGAGTAGATTAAAAGGGACTCAAGGAGTAGAAGTTCCATCTTCTTTCCTTGTTAGACTGTTTCCCTGTTTATTGGTAGAGAAAGAGAAGAGAAAGTTTGTCTCTGGTCAAAGTTTTGGGTGATGATGGTAGGGAATCTTCATTGAGAAATTAAAGTTTGACCAAAAGAGTCAGTCAAACAGATTCCAAATTTACACATATTGCATAGTACAGGTATTACTGAAATAGTATCATTAAAAGCTATATCACTCCTGATTATCTTTCCAAAGGGATTGAAGCCAGAATATTATAGTGATACATGCATATCTACATTTATAGCAGCACAATTCACAGTAGCCAAATTGTGGAACTAACTTAAGTGTCCATCAACAAATGAATGGATTATAAAATTATGAGATATGCACACAATGAAATTCTACTCAGCCATGAAGAACAAAATTATGTCATTTGCATGAAAATGGGTGGAACTAGAGAATATTGTGCTAAGTGAAATCAGCCAATCACAAAAAATGAAAGGTCATATGTTTTCCATCATATGTGGAAGCTAAGGAAAAATTGGGTTACAAAAGGGACTCCAGACAAAGGAGGAGAAACCCCAGCAGAGTGATGGAGGGGGTCTAGGAAAGGGAGGTGTGTGGGGAGAGGGAGACGTGATGAAGGAAACACTTCAATTGACAATATGTACATATTTAAAATTATCAGTGTCAATATCAATACCATGTATGGGGGAGGGGAGGGAGTGGGGTAGGAGCTGGGGGAAGCTCACCACGTGCTATGTGCATGTATGTCTCTATGACTCTGAACTTCCTTATGATGTATGATTACAATGCACCAATAAAAATTAAGACAAAAACCTGGTTGCAGGTTGGTGAATTTGTGTGCGTTAGGCCCTGTATTTTTCAATGTGGATACAGAGAGATAAAAACTCATCGCCAAGGCAGTTATGCTCTCCAGACAGTGGCCCTCGCCCATGTGCATAAAAATGCTGATTCTTAGGTACTACCCAGGCTATAGAATATCTGAGAATGCTTCTCAAGAGATTGCATTTTCTATAGCTCCATCTAGTGAATGTCATGACCACTGTTACAGTGGGGAAAGGAGATTACTAGAATGTTTGAAACATTCACACATTCATCAAACAAGCCTTTTTTTGAGCACTTAGGTACCAGCCTTGTAATGGAGCAGAGCAAGGACTAAATCCAGCAAAAATATCTGCCTTCCTGCAACCTACATTCTTATGGGTAAAGACAGAGCAATACAATTATATATATATATATTTTTTTTGTGGTACTGGGGATTGAACCCAGGGGCGTTTTACCTCCAAGCTACATCCCCGGTCCTATTTTTTATTCTTTATTTTGAAACTGGGTCTCACAAAGTTGCAGAGGGCCTCACTAAGTAACTGAGGCTGGCTGCGAACCCAGATCCTCCGGTCTCTGCCTCCCAAGTACTGGGATTACAAGCGTGCGCCACCACGCCCGGCACAATTATATAATTTATAAAGAATAATGATATATAGTAAATACAGTCCTTCACTGCTTAACAGTGGGGGTTTGTTCTGAGAAATGCACCCATAGGCGACTTTGTTACTGTGTGAACTTTCTAGAGTGCACTTACACAACCTCAGAAGGCATAGGTCAATCATTGCATGTGGCCTCCTGCTGTGATAAAGATGCACAGTAAAGCCGATGCGCAGCGGTGTCTGAAACTAGTGTCTAGAAGCAGAAGTGCACTCTAAAGTAATAAGAAATGCAGTTAGTAAATACATAAACTACTAGCAGCCATTTATTATCAATTCCAAGTATTGTGCAACTGCATATTATTGCATGTGCTCTACTTTTATACAGCTGGCAGTTCAGTGGGCTTGTTTAAACCAGTGTCACCACAGACACAGACATGCCGCACTATGACCTTAGGACAGCATGACATCACCATGTGATAGGAACTTTTCAGCTCCATTATAATCTTGAGTGTGTGTGTGTGTGTGTGTGTGTGTGTGTGTGACTCGGAATTGAACCCAGGGACATTCTACCTCTGAGTTACACTCCCAGCCCTATTTTATTTTCTATTTTGAAAGAGGGTCTTGCTAAATTGCTGAGGCTGGCCTTGAACCTGCGATCCCCCTGTCTCAGCCTCCCAAGCACTGGGATTACAAGCATGCACCACCACACCCAGCTAACTCTGTTATAATGTTAAGGGTTGTTATGCAGAAGCACTGTTATGTGGTGTATGACAGTTCATAGTAAGTAACAATAAGTTCTATAGTATGTTGAAAGATGGTAAATGTGACAAAGAAAATAGCCCAGGGTCCAACAGAAGGGTCAAATAAAGAGACTGGTGGTACGACATGTTTTCAACTGTAGGCATGCTAGTCTGAGAAACTGAGAAAGAATCAGTGGGACAGAAAGTGAAGGACAGTCCCCGTGGACAGCTGGAAGGACCATGCCCCAGTGCCACTGGTGCACGCATGCAGGCCGGGTGAACTCAGAAGCATGACTTGATCGCTTTCCCAGCAGCCCTGTTTAGTGGACACCTCTGTCTCTGTTTTCCAGGTAAGGCATCTTAACTCGAGAAAGACAACCATCTTGCTCGATGTTACTCAGCTGATCAGCAGGTTTAGAATGAAGCGATTTCCCTTCTTCCCCCAGCACATATTTTTGTGGGTTATTTTTGGCAGGGGCTGGGGACTAGGCTGTTACTTATACTGAAAGGCTGAACTCATTTCACTTTAAAGATTCAGAAGCAAAAACCCCATTCTCAGGCACGGGATGCCAACTAATTCCAATAATGATCCTTTACAAGCCTCTGCCTGGTAGAGAGTGTTAACTGTTTAGTAGCAGTCGTTTTTAACAAGCCCATAACATTGCCATTACATGAATTATACATGGCTTATAAAATGATTATTTAGTCAGTGGAAAATTAAATCCGTCAGTGTTTTCCAAATCTGAGCTAGGACATTCATCAGAAAAACTGTTAAATTTTTAATCAACTGTACTGTGGTTGATGTAGCTATCAGCCTAAATTGCTCTTTCTCTGTCATTCCCCTTGTTGCAGAATATAGTGTAGAATTACCAGCCCTATGATGCTAATTGATTTTTTTTCTTGCAAAGATTTAAGACAGAGCAACATGCCATCCAGCATTGAAAAAAAAAAACTTGTAAGAGCTTCAAAGACACATTTCACATATAATGAGTGGTAATTGAATGTTTGAGTCTTTTTGATTTTCTTCCCTCTGATCCAACACCTCAGACTGAGCCCACCTCAGTCTAAGATCACACTCTCGACATGCAGACCCTAATATTAAAATTAGGAAATCACACGGTGTGTTAAAAGATAGTAGTGTTATAAAAAAAAGAGTGCACAAAGTGCACAAGAATGACTAAGATTCCACAGGAAGAGATAACTCACTAGACATGTCTTGTAGACTTAAAGTAATTTAGTTTCTGTCTTTATAAATCTATCCTTTTCTTTCAGTGTACCTTTTTTTCTTATGATAATCAGAAAGAAATCTTAGATTTTTTTTCTTCAGGAAAATTCATTTATGTATTAGTACAACCTCTTAAATCTGTGTTTGTATCCATTTAAAGAACCCTCTTCCTAGATGGTCGCAGACCAAGAAGGGGAAGCAGGGCTGTGTGAACACTTATCAGCCCACATCTCCATATCAGACACAGCTGGAAGTGGGAATAGAAATATTCAGTGTCCATCTGTGCCCCTGATGCAACACTGCCCGCCTCGGACCATCACACTGCGTCTCTGCACAGCTCAGGCCTGTTCTGGCTTCCTCAGGCATGACTTACGATTGACAGGTTTATCTAGACCAGTGCTTCTCAGACTCAAATGTGCATGCAACACACCCGGTAATCTTATTAAAATGCCGACGCTTATATTGTTGTGTTAGAGTGGGGACTACGATTCTGCGTTTCTAACGTGCCCCCAGGTCGAGGGGCTGCTGCTGTTCCACAAGGTCCAGACACACATCTGGAATGGGCCATCTAAGATGGCATTCTTGGCATCGGTATTGGGCCCAAGAGTGGGTCTGATTCACCATTTGATACATGGGGTATTGGTTCCATTAGACATTTTTAGCATGGGGCCTAGGGGGCTGAAGAAGTGTCCAGATGGGCTCTGAGATGGGGAGGGGTGGAGGTTGGTGAGGGAGAGCAGACATTTCTGCACACTGTCCTCCACGTGGCTCAGACTGAGACCAGGAACAAGATCCTTGGATCATAATGTCTGCAATTCTTTAGCATACAGTCTGATGTGTGGTTACCAGGGGAATGGGCACATCTTTCTCATTCACAGGGCGGGGCACCATGTAGAGGAGGGATGCTCCTGCTCAGGACCTCACGGTCTGCTCATCACAGTTTCGGTGCCACCACAATAAAGACTCATTAAATACTCTATACTTAGAGATCTCTTTACATTTGCAATCACTGTTCTTACTCTCTGAAGTACCCACTGTCCTTTCTCTGTCTCATTAAATCTTGTCATCTTTCTAGGTAGATCTCAAATGAGAAGCGTGCTCTGTCCCTGCCCAGGAAGGAGTAACCCTCCCTCTACTGACCCGCGGTTGCTGTCACTGGAATTCACACCCACTCTCTTGGGAATCCATTCCAAATTCTGAAAAAATGTCAGTCAGACTAGAAAAATCCCCATTGAAAAAACTTCCATCTCCACTGGTGGTCACACAAACACCTTAATAAAATTCAGGCTCCCTACTCTGGCCTACCAGTGCCTTCATGACATGGTCCTGCCTGCCTCTGGGACTTTTTGCATACTGAGCTCTCCTCTCTCACCTTGGCTATGGCCCCACCAGTCTCACACCTGAGCCTGGAAGGTTGTGGGCCTGTCCCCACCCCATAACTGGCTGATCCCTTTCCTGGACTGCTTTTCCCAGAACTCTCACTTGCCAAGGTTTTTTTCATTCTGGTCTCAGCTTGTCCCTCTCTAAAGTTGAAGTTACCGTCTTGTATTGCAGCCTTCACTATTACCCGCGATCACCTCATTTGTTAACTATTTTCTTCTATCCGAATTACTAGTCTTGTGAGAGAGGGGACTTCACCTCTTTCATGGAAAGCTGTATCCCCACAACCTAAAGCAATGCATGGTGGTTGGAGGCTTTCAGTTAATGTAGGTGGAATCAATGAAGGTTGAAATTTTGAACAAAGTGGTCCCCCGTTTGGAGAGACAGATATGAGCTCAAGAGGCAGCTCCATCATAACTATTACCCCTCCAAAGCCTCCGTTTCCTCATTTGTAAAATGGGAATAAGTGTCTCATCACCCGGATTTACCATGAAGAGTAAAATGAGACAATGTTCAAAACATGTTCAGCACATAAAGAGTGAACTCAGTAAAGGCAGCTGGTTTCCTACTCTCAGCCACCCCTTTATTTACTCATGAGGAGCAGGGGGGTTGGGGAGAGGGGAGCAGGGCCTCAGGGCCAACATGGGAAACCTGTTCTTCTCTCCAAGCTCTAAGAGATAGCACAAGATGTGTATTTCAAGAACCAGTTTAAAAGTTAGTAATTATCTGATTAATGACTGTCCCTCCAAAGTCTTCTGTTCCAGACTGATGGCTTTACACATACCTGGACTGAAGGGGAGGATTCTGCCCTGCTGCTCTCTGGGTGGTGAAATATTCAAAATTGGATGTATGGAGCAGGGAGGTAATTATGTGTGTGACAAACATATGGCAGAAGCTATATTTCTCCCGCTGAAAGAAACAAGTCCAAATATATAACGTACACACATTCTCCCTCCTATAAATACACAGATTGGAGGATGCTGCAGCAACATTTTGTTAAGTACCAGAATCCTGGAGAAATCGCTGGAAGCCTTTTATCAGAGGAACAGATGGTTGGGTCCCTCCTGGTCTGAAGGTATTTCTGGCTGTCATGTGGTTATTCTATAAATAAACCCCACTGAGAGGGGACGGAAGGTAAGCAATCGGTTGCAGTCTCTGACTTTACAAAAGAAAGCACTGGGGGAAAAATGAAAGGCTGGCTAGTTTAAAGTTGATTCTATTGTTGAACCTGAGGATTAGAAGGGGTCTTGAAAAACCATTGAGACCGCCTGCTCGTACGAGGTGAAACCTCATTCGATTCAGTTCAGTTTGACTTTCAGGGACCTTCAGAGGATGGCAGCAAAATTCAATCATGACATCAGTGGCTTTGTTCGAAAACATTGATGGTATGGATTCTGCCCCTCTGGATCCTATCCCCTCAGCTTCTTCTCTGCACACCCCAGCCCTGTACTTGTCCCTGCTGTTCTGGCTTAGAAGTCTAAGGAATGTAAAGTCGGTGTTTCTAATGGTCCTGCTCCAACCTCAGGTAAAGACGTATGGAGGGAGATCATGTTAGCTCAGTGCCAACTGTCCCCCAAACAATTTGCTCTCAGTATGCTTGTTTTATTTCTCACAACTATATTATTTGTATTTTACAAATGAGGCTTTAAAATCCAAGATACTGACGATTAAACCAAGGTCATAGAGATAGTCATGAGAAATAGGACAGGGACTGTGGCCCAGGTCCTCTGCCTGCTTGTCCCTCCATCAGAATGGGGAAATGATGTTACCCTTTCTATCTAATTCCCTGTGCTCTGTTCCTCTACATAAGGCCTCTTCACAGAACATAAGGGACAACCAGTTTCCTCTCTCTCTCTCTCTCTCTCTCTCTCCTTTAATTTAACTTGAAATTAAACCCAGGGGTATTCTACCTCCTAGCTACCCTCCCAGCCCTTTTTGTTTTTTGTTTCTGAAACAGGGTCTTGCTAGGTTGCTGAGAGTCTTGCTAAGTTGCTGAGGCCTGTCTCAAAGCTGTGATCCTCTTCTCTCAGCCCCTGTATGAGCAAGGGATACCTGTAGGATGAAGTTGCCTATGTCATTCATTCATTCATTCATTCATTCATTCATTCATTCATTCATTGTTATTTTAATTCAACATGATAATGAGAATGAAGGGCTGAAACCAGAAACCTCTTGCCATGCTTTCAATCTCTCTGTCCCCACTTCCATATGATTCTATTTAGTTATTTGAGCTCTCTGAATCATAGTGTCTGAGCATGGAAGGTAGGGAAGTCTCCTGCCTGGCGGTGACAAAGACAAGGTAATCTGAGAAGTACTTAGCCTGTGACTGGACCTTTACCCCATATTAAGATTGCTTTTATTGGAGTCAGATAAAAAGTCAGGTAAGGGCTCTTCACCACAACCCTCCTTCAGTATCAGAGAAATGTGTGCATATTTCCCAAATGTTTAGAGTTGGATCTGGAAGCATTTCCTTCATTTATGGGTGCCCAGTACCTACAGTGGGAAGGAGATGCTACAGTCTGAAGGAGATGCTTGCTGGGGCTTTGTAAGCACACATATTAATAAATGGAACCTGAAAGAGAAATAATTTTACTCAGAAAATTCTTTACTCATTTTAATTTTTATAAAATCATTTTTTCTTCACACATTAAAATAGCTGTTTTCAGGATGCTTTTATATCAGATTTTTATCCTGTATTGACAATAATCTCAGCAGTTTCTAAAGAAAACTAGGTTGTTCAAGCTGCTAAAATTTTTCTTTATCCCAGAAATTCTTTGTTCCTGCATTCAAGAAATAACCAGGATCTCTAACTTGAAGAATCCCAGTGAAAGAATGACACTTATTTTTTTTTTACTTAATTTTAGAAATAGTTTTAAAAGATCCTTTTAGAACTTTTGTTTCAGGAAATAAAACAGCCCTATGTAAAGATGAATGCAGTGGGGGCTTTAAAATGTCTTTGAAGACTTTTGCCTTACTGTGTTACTACAATTATCATTTGCCTTATATGGAAAGAAGATCCATCAATAGAAAAATGGCATTCTGACCAATCGTGGTGGGATTTGATAGGCAGACAGATTGAATACTTTCAGTCTTTCCATGGCCTAGGAGCTCATTGTTTTTTAGTACTGAATGATATTGCATTATCTGGATGTACTACAATATATCCATTCAACTTCTGAGACATCTTGATTGCCTCCAACTTTTCATAATTTTGAATAAACCTGTTATAAATATCTATGTGCAAGTTTTGGGGGGACATAAGTTCCCAACTCTTTCAGGTGGAAAAAGATGGCTGGATTCCATGGTGAAAGTATGTTTAATTTTGCAAGAAACTGCTAGTCTATCTTGAAGGTACTGTTTTAAATTTCCAGCATCAATGAGTGAGAATTCCTATTGCTCCACTTCCTCACCAACATTAGCATTGTTGGTGCTCAAGATCTCAGCCATTCTGATGGGTGTATAGGAGTATCTCCCCCTTGTTTTAATTTA
Source organism: Glis glis (assembly GCA_004027185.1). NCBI lineage: Eukaryota > Metazoa > Chordata > Mammalia > Rodentia > Gliridae > Glis > Glis glis. The sequence goes on along the minus strand of PVJS01002351.1, from coordinate 24,499 downwards.
TAGTTTCCCTATTGTGATAAGATGTGGGGCATCTATCCATATGCTTACTGGCCATATGCATGTCTTCTTTGGTGAGGTATCTGTTAAAGTCATTGGTCCATTTTTTAAATCAGGATGTTCATTTTCATACTGTTGAATTTTAAGATATTTTACATAACTGTCCTTTATCAGATATGTCTTTTGCAAATCTCTCAGTTGGTGGCTTGTTATCTCATTCTTTTGACAGTGTCTTTTGCAGAACAGAGGCTTATAATGTTCTGTTAAGGAAATCCAACTTCACAATTGTTTATTTCATAGATTGTGCCTTTGGTAGTGTATCTTAAAAGGTAGTGCCATACCTGAGGTTATGTAGACTTCTCCTGGGTTATTTTCTAGGAGCTTTGTAGTTTTGCATTTTATATTTAGGTCTGTGATCCATTTTGAATTAATTTTTATGAAGATGTATGATCTGCATCTAGATTCATTCTTCTTGTATGTGAATGTCCAATTATTCCAGCATCATTTGTTGTCCTACTTTTAAATGTTTGTCAGTCTGAGAGGTGAGGAATTGTACCTCAGTGTTGTTGAAACTTGCATTTCTTTAACTATAAGTTAGACTAATTTTTTTGAGAGATATTTATTTTTCTGAATTGTTTTTGATCATTTGTTCCTCAATTTTCTTTTTTCTTTTTTTCTTTTTTTTTTTTTTGCGGTACCAGGGATTGAACGCAGGGGCATTCTACCTCCGCGCTACGCCCCCGGCCCTATTTTTTATACTTTATTTTGAAACCGGGTCTCACGAAGTTGCAGAGGGCCTCGCTAAGGAGAGAGAGACAGAGAGACAGAGAGAGAGAGAGAGAGAGAGAGAGAGGGAGAGAGAGAGACAGGGAGAGAGAGAGCGAGAGAGCTGAGGCTGGCCACGAACCCGGATCCTCCGGTCTCCGCCTCCCAAAGTACTGGGATTACAAGTGTGCGCCACCACGCCCTGCTTGTTCCTCAATTTTCAAGAATGATATATATATTGGAGATCTTAAACAATTATGTATGAAGCACATTGTAAATATTTTCCCCATTTTACAATTGCTTTTGATTTTGTGTATAGGGTTTTGTGCCCTGCATTTCTGAAAAAAAATTCTTTCAATTTATCAATCTTTTCTTTCTTGCCTCTGGAGTTAGTATTATAGTTAGAAAATCTTCCCCCATCCTGAATTTAAAGAGGAGCTCATTCTATGTAATACTTGTATGGCTACATTTATTATATTTAATTCCATAATCCATTTGGAGTTTATTCTTGTGTATGGTGTAAGATAAGAATTTAATTTTATCTTTTTCCAAATGGCTACTCCATTCTCCAAGCACCGTTTGTTAAAAAGTCCATCTTTGCTTGGGACATCTTGACCACTGTATCCTAAGGAGTCTGTTTTCTACTGCAGGGTGTTCATTATTAATAGAAGTGAGATTGTAAACTTTAGTTTTGGTTTTGTTCAATGAATACTGTTTAAGCATGGAACATTTATAACTTGAATATAATGGTCTCTTGCGTCTTAATACCTTAATACACCACATACAATAGTAGCTTACCTATCAGGCTTGTCAAAAGAAACTGTTGTAGGATCCTGCAGCTCTTTCTATCTCAACCTGGTGTTTTGTGACTGTAAGTTGGAGGCCTGGGGATGGGTGTCTTAATTATCTTTTTTTTCCTCAGAGCAAGAAGTGTTTATTCATTGCATATTTATTTCTGAGAACACATTATTTATAATGTCACTCTTTACAACACTAGTGTGAAAAAGAATCTAAATCAGTTCAAGAGAAGACTGGGCATCTTTGAAAAATAAATTTCAGTATAAAATAGTTTTCTTCTATTAAAAGATCATAATTTATTGAATTTATAGAAATAAGTTCACTTTAAGATTATTTTATAGATTTATAATATTTTCTAGAAAATGTGTTATTTTCTTTGTTTCTTTTTTTACTGATGCATTGTAACATACATTATGATGAAGTTCAGGGTGATAGAGGCATACATGCACACAGCACTCATTGAGCCCTCCCCCAGTTTCCTCCCCACTCCCTCTCCCTTCCCACCTTCCTGTGTACTATACTGTGATTGGCAGTGATAAGTTTGTGTATGTACATCATGCCCATTAAAGTGTATCCCTCTTCAAAATTTCCACCCCACTCCTGCTTCCCTCAGTTAGGTCCCCTCCTTTACTCCACTCAGACAAGGATGCCCACTATCACCACTCCTTCTCAATATAGTACTCAAGACTAGCCAGAGAAATAAGGCAAGAGAAGGAAATCAAAGGACTACCAATAGGAAAAGAAGAACTGACATTATCTCTATTTGAAGATGACATGATCCTATACTTAGAAGACTCCATAAACTCAACCAAAAGACTTTTAGAACTGATTAACAAATTCAAAAACTGTCTGGATAAAAACTCAATCTAAAAAAAATCAGAAGCTTTTCTATATGGCAAACATAAATCCACTGAAAAAGAAATCCAGAAAACAATTCCATTCACAATAACCTCAAGAACAATAAAATACTTAGGAATAAATATAACCAAAGAGGTAAAACACCTCTACAATGAAAATTATAAAACACTAAAGAAAGAAATTGAAGATCTTAGATGATGGAAGGATCTCGCATGCTCTTGGATAGGCAGAATAAATACCATCAAAATGGCCATTCTACCAAAAGTGACTTACAGATTCAATGCAATCCCTATTAAAATAACATGATCATTCTTCACAGATCTAGAAAAATCAGTCCTTAAATTCATATGGTACAACAAAAGACCCAGAATAGCCAAAATATTTCTCAGCAATAAAAAGCATGCAGGAGGCATCACAATATCTGATTTCAAACTATACTACAGAGCTATAGCAATAAAAACAGCATGGTATCGGCAGAAAAGCAGACACGTAGGCCAATGGAGCAGAATAGAAGATTCATAACCAAATCCACACACTTACAGCCAATTGATTTTTGACAAAGGGACCAAAAACATACACTGTAAAAAAGATAGGCTTTTCAACAAATGATGTTGGCAAAACTGGTTATCTGTATGTAGAAAAATGGAAATAAATCTCACTTTTTCACCCTGCACAAGAGTCAAATCAATATGTATCAGAGATCTGGAAATTAGACCAGAGACTTTGCAGCTACTTAAAAAGGACATAGGTCCAACACTTCAACACACAGGCACGGGCAAAAAACTTCCTCAACAAGACCCCAAAGGCACATGAAATTAAAATGAGGATCAAAACATGGGATTGCATTAAACCGAAGAGCTTCTGTGCAGCAAAGGAAACTATCAAGAACCTCAACAGAGAGCCGACAGAATGGGAGAAGATTTTTGCCAGCTACTCCTCTGATAGAGGACTAATATATAGAATATACAAAGAACACAAGAAACTCACTGCCAAAAAAAACCCAATAAAAATGGGCAAGTAAATTAAATAGACACTTCACAAAAGAAGAATTACAAATGGTCAATAAATATATGAAAAAATGTTGAACACCATTAGCAATCAGAGAGATGCAAATCAAAACTACCCTGAGATTTCACCAACCCCAATTAGAATGGCAATCAGTAAAAACACAAACAATAAATGCTGGCAAGGATGTGGAGATGTAGGAACTCTTATACATTGTTGGTGAGATTGCAAATTAGTGCAACCACTTTGGGAAAGTGTGGAGGGTCCTCAGAAGAATGGGAATGAACCTAGCATATGACCCAACTATAACACTCCTGGGTATCTACCCAAAAGAATTGAAACCAGACTACCATAAAAATGCATGCATATCTATGTTTATAGCTGCACAATTTATAATTGACAAAAACTACGGAACCAGCCAAGATGTCCATCAACAGATGAATGGATTACAAAATTATGGGATATACACACAATGGAATTCTATTCAGCAGTAAAGAAGAACAAAGTTATGTCATTTGCAGGGAAATGGATGGAGCTGAATAATATTATGCTAGGTGAGATTAGTCCGTCACAAAAAGTGGAAGGTCAGGTGTTTTCCCTCATATATGGAAGCTGGGGAGAAATTGGGACACAGGAAGGACTCCAAACAAAGGAGAAGAAACCTTAATTACCTTTTACAGAAAGTCCTTTGCTGTTCATAATGGAAGTTAAAACCAGTATTCTTTAGTCAGAGGCCAAGGCTCTTTCTGTATATAATGGTTTGGATTGGGGTGCTCCCCTAACCCTCATGGAAACAAGGTAGCAACATTAGAAGCAGGGCTTGGTTGTAACTTCAGCAGTGGATAAATCCATTGTAATGGATTAATCTGGGTGGTGGCCCGGGCTGGTGGCTGGAGAAGGGGATTCCCTGGGGCTGTGGCCTTGGGGATTATATATGGTTCCTCCTCCCTGCTTGCTCTCTTGCTTCCGACCTCCTTGATGTAAGAGTGAAGCCTTGGGCTCTCCCTCTCTCTACTTCCCACTGCCACCATGCCCTGAGTCCCACTGACCCTGGCCTCACATGGTCTGAACCCCGAATCCCCAAGGAAACCATGAGCAAATAAATCTTCCTTCCTCTAAATTATATGGTCAGTCTTTGGGTTATAACAGCGAGAATGCAAGACACTGTATGACATCTCCCTCCTCACCCCCAAACAGTAGCTTGTAGATTATAACCTATGGAAGATAGATGTATTACCTGCCTAGTTAACTAATATATCTTCAGGGTCTAGTACCGTGACGTGAATATAGCAGTCCATAAATTGAATCTTTTTTAATGACTATGAGATTGAAAGAACAAATGAATGAGTGGTGTATTACTATTGAATCATTTCAAGTCCAGTGTTGGAGCAGCTGTGATAACAGGCTCCTAGAGGTTACATACCTAGCTCTTAAACATGTTTAAATAAGAAAAGTCACATTTATGAATATATGTTCCCAGTATGGATCAGTTATCCATGGGTCTTGGTCCTGTGTATCAGGCCTTGAACTATATATTTCACTTCTATTAACTCTTTAATTCTTATCATACCCTTATGGAGTAAATATTATTAACCTGCTTAATAGCATTTAAGTAATTTTTTTCAAGATGATGAAACTACAAAGTGAAGCTGGATCTTTAGACTTCAATCCCATATTCTTTCTTAACAGTTTGTCTAGAAGGGTAGAGACTTGTTTTATCCCAAACACAGAACTTACAACAGTCTCATGATGGTCACAACTGTTCATAACCCAACCCTTGTAATGACAGATATGTGATAACATTGGTATTTACAAACTGTCTCTTGAGAAGGTGTCAGAACTTTGCTGCTTCTTACACTATTATTAGCATACTCCAATCTGTAGCAGATAATAAATAATTCAGAATGAATTTGAAAAGAGCAAATGTTTGTCCTTTCCCATTTTCTGTTGTCTTGGTAGGAAATTATTTTCCCTCTTCAATTGTTTACTGAACAAAAAAGCATTTACATTGTTTTCTATGCCAGCTGTGTGGTCTGGCTGATTTCCCCCCAATGCTTTGATGAATAAATTGTGCAAAATCTACTTGGTAACAGGAGATCCTGCTAAGAAAACATTCAGTTAGACGCATACAGTAAAGCATACCAACATGACATCAGGGTCAGATTTAAGAAATCAATTTTCCCCTGCTTCCAAAGAAGTCATTTTATTCTGGAAGACAAACTATCATGGCACAACTTGGAAAATGAAAATCTTTATTTAGAACCACTCTGGGTTTTCCAATGGTTCAATCGTTGTATTTAATATATGTAAGGATAGATTAAAGGCAGTTTCAAATAATGATGATATTTTCTTATTCAGGGATTAATGAGCCCCTCCTGAAAACAACATGATAAGAATACTATGCATTTTTCTAGAGCATTTTATTGTCAGCAAAATGTGATCCTGCTCTTGGGAGCAGCCATGATCCAGGGAAAGACAGACTGAAAATGAGTTGGATTTGCAATCAGACATTCTAGGTTCAATTTACAGCTGAATGACCTGTAAGATATTTGATTTCAGCAAGTGTTTAAGCCTCTTTGAGTCTGTAAAATATGAACATTTAAATGGAATGGGATCTGGCTATGAGAATGTCTATATGATCTAAAATACTATGCAAATGAGACATTTTTTCATTCCTATCACTTTTCTTACTGCTAAAGATAATAACTTACATCTGCACAGTGACTTACTTGGCATGTGATCAGGGTGAACCAACTAGTTATGTCTATTTCTCGAGAAAGTAACAGCAACTAGATAGTGATGGAGAATGGGTGTCTCTGGTCAATCCTTCTGCAATTTTTAATGCATATGACCCTGTGTTGTCCCCTTTTTGAGGTGGTAGGAAGACACTGAATTGCTTATCACGACTGAGGTGCTATGTAAGCTTTGGTGCCATGTAAGCTTTGAGAAAGAATAGGTTCTAATCCTTTTCCTCAAGGTGCTTATAGTATATTGACAGGAAAGGCTGATTCACAACCAAGTAATTATGCCTGCTGTGACCCACTTCATTTGCTTCCAGAACAAAGGACATTATATTTCTCTTGTTTTTCAGATTCTTGGCTGAAGTTCATTTGCTGCAATTTGCGATAAGATCAAATTCTCTCCTGAGTCCTTCTTCTGCCTATACCAACTAACCAAGAATTCTAGGATTAATTTTATTTCCATACTATGGGAAGAGAGGAAGAGAAAACTATTGCGTCCTCTTGTAGTCTCCACTGTGGGGCCATGGTTCTTTATTTGTGGTTCTCTGGGGCCATCCTCACTGACTTCTGCATTCCTGATGTATTGCCCATAGCATGTCACCATCTCACAACGGTGGGCCTGCCACAGCTCTGAAGCACCGCAGCCTTGTGAGGGTAGCTGGGATGAGGACAGCCCCAGTCTTTCTCCCATAAGCACAGAGACCTGCACTGCCCACTCGAGGGCCAGAGCTCTTGAGAGGTATACCGTAAACATGAAATATACCCTGGATTTCAATGATTAAATACATAAATAATATAAGCTATCTCACAATACTTTTTGATATTATTTGTGGAGATGATATTTTAGATACAGCAGGTTAAATATAACTATAGTATTAAAATTAATTTCACCTTTTCCTTTTTAAAATGCACCCACTAGACATTTTAAATTATATATGTGATTTGCATTCTATTTCACGTGGATGTTGTTAGTTTGGTGTTTGGTGTTTCCTGATTACTTGGCCATACCGCTCCTCTCCCCATGATGAGCTCCCCTCTGGTAACCTTTGGTGTTCTTTATTGCTGTAACCCTCTGTTCTCACCATCCTAACTCATCAGATATGCTCTCAAATTTGAGCACCTAACAGGGAAAGGAGGAAGAATCTAGATCCTTTTCCTCCTCAGTGATCTCTTGGCTTCTGTGCACATTTACTGATCCCCATCTAAGCCACCAGCTGTGCCTATTGAAAGCAATTTGAAAGGGTACATCCATTGCTCATATGACTATCCATTTGTCTTTTGCTTAAGAAATGGAGGACTCCTTTAGTGATTTTTCCCACAGCAGAGATACTGTGCAGTCTCTGCGTAGACTGGAGGGAAGCTGGTAGTGCTCAAAGTTGCATAATTTATAACGTGACATGACAAAGCACATAATCTGTAAAATGGGCACAGTTACCTGTCTTAGTCCTTCTGCTGTTGTTATTAAACTAATACCAGTGCCGACGGCTGGGTAATTGATAAAGAATAAAAGTTTTCTCAGCTTATAGTTCTGGAGGTCAGGAGGTCTAAGGTGAAAGGTTGCATATAGCAAGGGACTTTTTACTTCTGTGCAGAGTCCTGAGGAAACGCCGGGCATCACATGGCAAAAAGATGCAAACATGAGATGGAATCAAAGTGCCTTTTACATCAGACCCAGTCCACTCCATAGATAGCGCATTAACCCGTTAACCCTCTAGTGGATGAATCCATTCACAAGGGCAGAGGCCTCATGACTTAATCACTTCTTAATTGTTCCCCCCTTATAACACCTCAAGCTGGGGATTAAAGTTCAATGTGAGATTTTCTGGGGTGGGGGAGGCTTTCAAGCCATAGCAGCATGTCATACCTTCTTGCCTAAGAAAACCTAGAAGGTGAATAAAATTGGGAACAAAAATAATAAACAACGTGGCCAGGAGATGAAACAGTTTAGGGTGTCTAAATTTAGGTGTCCTGTGCTCATCAGCTCATCTCAGAAAAGAGCAAAAAAGAAGCAGCCCTTGGAAGTAAATCAGACCTGGCACCTCGAGGAGCATAGGAAATTCGTGGGGCATCAGGCATAGGCTGGTGTGTGCCACAGTCCAGGTGCTGAGGACTTACACACTGCTCTGTGGGCCAAGAGAGATGCTCTAGTGCTCCTCGCCCAGACTGCCGTCCTCCAGCAGAGCCCTCTCCACTGCCCCAGAGTTCTCCAAGCTTTAGAAAGGCCTTGATGCAGATCATGGCAAACAAGTCAGCAAGGATCTCAAAGCACCACTGAGGCAAACTTTATTTATTTATTTATTTATTTATTTATTTATTTATTTATTTTGCGATACCGGGGATTGAACGCAGGGGTGTTCTACCTCCGCACTACGCCCCCAGCCCTATTTTTTATGCTTTATTTTGAAACTGGGTCTCACGAAGTTGCGGAGGGCCTCACTGATGAGAGAGAGAGAGAGAGAGAGAGAGAGAGACAGGGAGAGAGAGAGCGAGAGAGCTGAGTCTGGCCACGAACCCGGATCCTCCGGTCTCCGCCTCCCAAAGTATTGGGATTACAAGCGTGCACCACCACGCCCAGCTGAGGCAAACTTTAAATATGGCCAAATTAAGATACACCTTCCTACAGCTTAGAAAATGTAAGCAGGCACACAGATTCCTCCCAGAGGGTGGAATGTTAAAATCTGAATTATTTCTATTTTTATTTTTTTGGTACGGGAGCTTGATCCCAGGGCATTCTACCTCCAAGCTACATACCCACCCTTTTTAAAAAAAAATTATTTTGATACAGGGCCTCTCTGAGATGCTGAGGGTCACACTTAAGTTGCTGAGGGTGGCCTCTATCCTGCAATCTTCCTGTCTCAGCCTCCCAAGTACTGGGATTACAGGCATGTGTCACCATGCCCAGCCCAACCTGGATTCTTTTTTTATTAGGACTGGAAAACATATGCAGAGTGGTAATCCATGGAGCTCGGAGCCACTGCCCAGGATCCCACCTGGGGGATCTGAAAATCCCAAGTATCTTTTCAATCTAACCAGTGACACTGCTACTGTGGCCCTCACCTGCTACAGAGTATTGAGATGTGGAGAGGAGATCCTAATTACTCACAAAGGAATGGGAAGGAAGAAGGGCTTTGGCCTTATAATAGACCATCTCAGCTTCCAATGTCTTAAAAGTTTTCAACTTCAGGCTGCCGGGCGTGGTGGCGCACGCTTGTAATCCCAGTACTTTGGGAGGCGGAGACCGGAGGATCTGGGTTCGCGGCCAGCCTCAGCTCTCTCTCTGTCTCTCTGTCTCTCTGTCTCTGTCTCTCTCTCTCTACTTAGTGAGGCCCTCCGCAACTTCTTGAGACCCGGTTTCAAAATAAAGTATAAAAAATAGGGCCGGGGGCGTAGCGCGGAGGTAGAACGCCCCTGCGTTCAATCCCAGGTACCGCAAAAAAAAAGAAAAAAAAAGAAAAAAAACTTCAGGCTGGTGTGGAAATGATATACACTCATTAAAACCTTACATTGAATTTTGAATTTCATCTTTTCCCAGGCTAGTGATATGCTGTTTGGTAGTTTAAATGCTGGTCCTTTCCTGGAACTGCAGATCTTAAGCAAAAAACTCCACACCCTGCAGTATGCTGTGTTCATGAGTTACATGAACTGTTGAACACCTTATTATAAAACATGTTTTATGTCAGATAAGTTTGCCTGACTTCTTTGTCTAGTTTAAATGTAAGTACGTTGTAGGTAGGCTAGGTTAAGCTATGATGTTTGGTAGAGGCGGGGCACTATATGCGTGGTTTTATTTATGACATTTTCAAATTATAGCGAGTTTATTGGGATATAAGCCACTGAAGCCTCTTTTAAAGGAAGTCACTGGGGTGGGCACCTATGTATGACTAATGACTCTAAAATTGAAGTAAAAACACATGCCCACAAAAAGATGCGTTAAAGAACATTCATAACAACTTCATTCATAATATCTAAAAACAAAATTAATGTTCACCAAGAGGTTAAGGACACAAAAATATGGCATATTCATTCAGTGGAATATTACTTAGCAGGAAAAAGTAACATACTGCTGATTAATGAAACTTGGGAGAATCTCAAACACCTTACATTTGTGCAAAAGAAGCCAGAAGACCTGATTATATATTGTATAATCGCATTTATATGAAGTTCCAGAAAAGGAATAATAATTATGGTGACAGCTATCAGAGAAGGAGTTGTGTCTATGGGATAAGAATTGACCAAAAAATGGTAGGCACTAGTAGGAAGCTTTCTCCTGGGATGTTGGAAATGTTCTATCATTATTTGGCAGAAGGGTGGCATAAATGTATACATTTGATAAAGCTAGTTTATATACACAGAACAATCTGTACTTTATTACATATAAATTATACTTCTATTTTTAAAATCTATAAAAGTAAAAAGGCTTTTTAGATCGTTTTCTATGTTTAAATGTAACTTCCTGTATCATGGCCTTCAAGAGTCTATGGAAGCGGGCATGGTGGTACATGCCTGTAATCCCAGTACTCGGGGGCTGAGACAGGCAGATCACAGGTTTGAGGCCAGCCTCAGCAATTTAGCAAGACTCTTAGCAACTTAGTGAGACCCTGTTTTGCAATAAAATATTTAAAAAGAGGTGGGGCTATAGGTGGAAGGTAGAATGTCCCTGGGTTCAATCCTTAGCACAGAAAAAAAAGGGTCTATGGATACAATCTGACTTGAAGAGCCCATCAATCACATAGCATTCTCTTCTCCATGATTTTTAAGAATCTTCTGTCCCTTGTTCTATTTCCCAAGAAATGAAGATAAAAGGGAAAGTTGCTTGAACACAAACAGGCTTTTCTAACTAGAAAACAGTTTGTTCAAGCATCTGCCTTTAAAAGAGAGAGAGAGAACAATCCTCTTCCATCAGATATCTAATTTCAGAGGCTGTTTTTAATGATAATTGGCCTATAATGGTTCCTTAGCAACAAGCAACTAACAGCTGAAACAGAATTTGAAGTTTAGGGAAAAAAATCTGATTATTCTGGTTACTTTTTAAAAGGACCAGCATCTGAAAATAGATTTTTCCATTTAAAAGAGCATTTAAGTGAAAGATAACATAGATTGAAGATAGACAAGCTGGTTGTAGCACACATACCTTTCCACTTCCTTGAAGGTAGTTGGTCAGCAAAGTTTTAATCTATCCTTTAGTCCATGTCTGCTGATTCATCACATTCAAACAAGGTCCATGATGACTAAACCAGTCTGGTTGTGGAGCATCCAACTCCTCTGCCACATATCTTACGGTGTTTTGAGTCCTAAGAAAGTAAACCAATGTGGTTTGATGTCAAGTGGTCTCAAGTAGACACAAAGGAGCATGGTATCCTGATAGCAATAACTGGTAATAACACTTGAGCTTCCATTTCCTGACTGGTTGATGGGTACTTCTCTTTATTGAAGTCATTAGCTAGTGATGGTGATGATGATGATGATGATGATGATGATGATGATGGTGGTGGTGATGGTTCAGCATCTTAGGAGAATATGGACTGTCAAGGAGAATATGGGTATTGAGATTACTGCTCACAACAATTTCACACTAAAATTTCCATATTATGCCTTTGTTTTTCTCTATTCTTTTGTGCACACTACCATATAATATCAAGACTGTGTTCTCTGCCTAACTTACAAACCCATTCAGTCTTGACTTCCACAGCTCCTAAACAGGGATTTTTTTCTCTTTACCATCATATTATCAATATGTAGTTATTCTGATTATAAGATGAGTGTTCTGTCATGAAAAGTAAGCTCTTAATTATAATCATTCTTTATCCATTTTAAGTGTTCATTAAGTGCATATGTAGCACAAAGCACCATCGATGATAGATATAAAAGCATATACCCATTAAATAATTACTAATGAATAAATTTATACATAGATATAAATATAAATATAGATGATAAAGTTATGGAAAAACTGTGAAGTCATGAGCAACTGAATTTGCTGAACTGGCTGTGCTATTGGACTTCGGTTTTCAAAAGTTCAAACGACTTCAGTGCAAGTTTTTATTTTAAGAGCAATCATTGAAAGAATCAACTGACCTTGCTCTTCTCTGTCTCAAGTCAGAAAATAAACAGTGAAAGTGGATCTTAGTGGTTTGCAAGTGATTCGGAGCAGGATGCTCAGCTATTAGAAACTCATCGATTGGGCTGGAGGAAATGAGTTGGCTATAGCATGAGATGGAAGCCAATGCCCAGGATTGTGAGGTCAGGGCAGGGTGCCAAGGAGAATTGCATTTCCTGGCAGGAATTCAAGCTCATTGCTATCAGCCTGCTCTTATTCTGAACCCAGATTTTTCCAAGATTTGTAAAACTATTTCCTTGATATCCAACAGTTTTCATTCAATCTTTCTATCTTCCAAGATATTGGTACAAAGCATTCCTCTTATTACAGTGTGAAAAGTCCACATTTTTAGGTTAAAATCCTTCCGCTGCTTTTAGACTGTTCTTTTAGATTGACAATCAACATTATCCTGAGACTCTATTTGCAGAAATACCTCTCACTCTGGAAAATAAGCAAGTTTGCCAAGAGTATTACTCAGGTAAAAAAAAAATGTTAATGGTTCAAGAATATCAAAGCCATTAACCACTGCTCACCAGACTGTTTCGAATACGGTGTATTGGGAAGGGTCAGAGCTGAACGGGAAACCAGCAGACATCAGTTCTATTCTGGGCTTGACTTCCATGTGACCTTGAGTAGTTCACTCAATTTTCCTGTGGTTCAACTTGCTCAGGTTTCAAAATATTGGAATGATAATACTGAGATGTGGTGAGGAATCATCAGATTAGCAAGATGCTTTGGACTCCTGAGACACAGCTAATGTAGAAAGAGCTGATATCCAAGATTTTGCCTCAAAGCAAGACCTCTTGTGTATTCTCTTTTTTCTTTTCCTCACTGCTTTAAAGACCCACAGATTATTGCTTTCTAGCATTGTAATGCTCTATTTTATTATTGCTCAGTTACGAATGATGGAACAAATGTATACTCTCCTCAAATTAGTCTATTTTAATTCAACCCATAAAACATTGATGGAGTACATATAGAAAGTGGGTTTTTAGTTATGCTGATACGTCCTAATTCTCAAACATAAAAATAAGTTTCTGGCTTCCATCTCTTTTTTTCAATCATAAAGAAACTAAAGTTGGTTTACTAACCATACCTCAGATCTGCCAAGTAATTACTAGTTGCTGGGCACTTTGCTAAACACTTTACTTACCTGGCTCATTTAGTTTTTAGAACTCCATGAGGTGTATGTTACTAGGATCCTCATTTTACAGACCAGAAAATGGAATGAGGCATAACAAAGACTCCACGACACTCCAGCAACCAGCAGCATACCTGCCCTTCAACCCTTGGACTTCTCATTTTTAGTCACTAACTTTACTGTGCCTAAATTAATCATGGTCAAGTATGAGTAAACTCACAATATATTTGACATGCCCTGAGGATACATATTCCTGAGACCCACACATAGATAATCCTGATGCTATTATTTGTTTATTGCATGTTAGAAACGTGCAAAGATTGAGCAAGGGGCTCTGCTGTAAATTTAGGACTAAGGGTCAAAACTGAGATCCTATAGGGAACCTCCCTGTCCTCAAGTTCAGGAGACTTTATGATACTGAGGTATTAGGTGGTTAAACAAGTGAGACTAAAGGGATTGACAAAAAGCAATTCTGTTTTTATGCCTCTGGAGCAAGTGTCTGTAAGTACCATTTAGCCATAACCCAAGTTGTATTCCCATTCGTTACTGAACTGCTGTGGGAGACTGAACGAAGGCAGTCATTTGGATTTCTTGACCTTATCACATTGGCATTGGGTAAGACCATTCTTTATTGCAGGGGTTGTTCTGAGCATTGTGGTACATTTAGCAGAATCCATGTTTAACTATTAGAAGCCACTAGCATGGTGAAATAAATTACTACTAGTGGGAAGAATAAAAAATTCTTTAGATTTTGTCATATGTCCCCTGGGGGACATAGTCACCCCCATTTAAGAACCACTGTTCCACGTCTTGTAAGATAAATCAGGACGTTGGAGGGGTCAGCTGTGGGATTCACTGTCCCCTCAACACCTCTTACTTGAAACAGATCTGTACAGAATCCAGAAGTCAATAAGGCCTGCTCCTTACTCTTTAGTCATTTCTATCATACTATAAGAAATATAATGTTTGCAAATAAAAGTGTCAACTGCTATGAAAGAATCTTCAAGGGCTGTGTGGTCCCAGCGGCCGATGTCCATCGCAGATTCCTGGAGAAATTTCCCATGTTTAGGAACTAAGGGTAGAAAACAATCCGACAGAGAAGAACAATTGGAAATGTCAGTGGTGGACTGCACTTTAGAATAGCTATGGTGGTCCAGGGAGGAATTTTTGGGACATGACTGCCAAAGAAGAGAGAGAAGACAGAACAGCATGGTCCTGGGGAGAGTCAGACATCACCGACTGGAGATAGAGCACTGTGAGCCCACTGTGGGGAATGAGGGGTGAGGGAAGTTGGGTAAGTGGAGGCAGAGGACAAAGCCACTATGGGAGAACTGTGTTTAGATGAGATGGAAGTTAGAGGCTGGGGGTAACAGAGGAGAAAAGGAAAATTTACACTGCTATATTCACAGAAAGATTCCAGAACTAGACAGGCCTGGTAATAACACAACAAAGGTATAAGAAGTTATGTGGCTAAAGCACTCAACTACTTTGGAGATTATGTACTACACAAAGCAAGGACAGGAGGTCACTGGCTAGCATTACTTGGGGTTCCTTCAATGCACTGAAAGTAAAGCAGGCCCAGGATGGATCTCCCTTCCTGATGGCACTTCTTGAGAAATCCCAGAAACACGAGGCCTTTTGTTTAAGGCCTTTTCCAGCTGGATGGGTCTTTAAATGACTGACCTTCCTTAGGCCTTCAGGCGTAAAAGTTAAACAGTGGACTCTCTGAGACAATACAAAACACTCTGATTTGTAGTGATAGTTAATTCTCATGGCGTAAATGGTCTCACACAGCCAATTTCAAGTTACCATCAAGAAGCCCTTGAGCTGGGATGGGAGAGAGGTGCATTCAATTTTCTCCTGCTTGCAGATGTGAGCTGATTTCAGCACAACAGTCTGATTTCAGTCTTCTCTGAGCCACTTTTTGTGGAATGTCCCTTTCTCCCCACATGAACCATGATCAAGCATTTGGACAAAATTAAAACCTTCAGCTATTAAGGGCTTTTCAAGGGCCTGCTTGCCTCAGGATCATATTTCCATCTTCGTGACCTTCCATCCATAATCCCCGAGAATGTTCAGGAATGGACCAGTCCAGCAACAGAGAGCCAGCTAGACACTTGAAGGACAGATGTGGTCCACCAAAGGTGTCTAGAACAACAACAACAACAAAAAAATAAATAAATGGGAAGAAGTGACTTAAATGCATGAGTTGTGCAGGTAGAACTAAAATGGGAAAGTTTTTGTTGGGTTGTTTGCAGGAGACTTTAGTTTTGTGCATTTGGATGAGAGAAGCCACCACTGTTTCCTGTGTGATCGGGGCACTTGGAGTCTCAGTGTGCAGGTAGAGTGACTTCTGGTCCCATTAGCAATCTGCAGTCCTGGCAAGCGCCCAAGAAGGAATAGTTCCTATCCCTCTAGAAAGGAGCAGGACAGGGGCAAGGACGTGAGGTGTAGCTGCATTCATCACATCGAGAAATTTTCATGCTTAATTCCACAGAAGTTACATTGTGCAACTGAAGCATCTAAGAACTTCCCAACTTTAGGACATCAGTCTTGGATAAAACCTTTATGTGCCCTTGACTTTTGTTTCTTGTTCATTAGAGAGATGCCAGGAGCAAACCTTCTGCACATACTGGTATTATCAATTTAAAAATCTGATTAGCCATACACATATTGTCTGATTACCTACTTCTGGAAAATTTTGGGAGTGTATTTTAAAAATAGTATATTGTCATGCTATCAAAACATACTTAAAAATTAACAGTGAATAGCAAAGAGGGGATAAAACCTTATAATCTGATAGCCTCCTATGTGGTTTTGTCTTTTTTTTCCTGGTCTTTTTATTTTCTGTTATATATAATTTTATCCTCAAAGTGTTTAGAACAATGAATCATGTTTCTCGTTCATACAGTCTTTATGAAAAACAACACCATTAGTGGGTAGATGCTAATGAGAGAAATGAATTGTTAATATACCCCACTTGTTATCTCTTCTGTCTCCAACTCTGTCAATTAAACATTGGAATACAAGTTGGTGCAAGAAGTTGAAATGCTTAATTCCTTCATTTGAGCTCAGGAGAAGGTGTGTGGGTCAGAGAGCTCTCCGGGAAATCAGAGAAGACCTTTTTGTTTGTTTAATAACTGGATGATGTGGAGTTACCTCATTAGGCCCATGCAGGTTTAATGGTGCTTTCCTTAGAGTGCATTGGTAGGTCCCTGCAGAGGGCAAAGAAAAAAAAACACCAACTTTCCTTGAAGATTTCTAAGGCATTTGTAACTTCTTCCCTATAATTGCCCCATTTGGTTTTGATTTTCTTTTAATAGCATAGGCATTTTCCTAAACATTTGCGTTTTTAGTCTATTATCATACTGCTTGCACAACTCTCAGTGAATTTTTCTTGCTGGAGAGCCTATTACCAGTCCTCATTGGGTTCACATTTGCAGGGGGTGGGGGGCGGGGAGATCATGAGACTTTCATCCTTGTACCCCTTTTAGCACCTATTGCAGTGTTTAATAATGGTGATGATCTATGGCATTTTCAGGACTTATCCAAGAGGATCCATTATGTATATAGTACCATTTATTAAGATAAAATCCAACACAGGAACTCCTGCATACCTGTGTTTCATAAAATATTTTTAAATTGCCTTTGCAGTTATGGTTTAGCAGGACAAAACTAATCATTTCCCATGTGCCACGTGTGCAAGCTTGGTTTTCTCCTCACCTGATGTTGGATAATGGGTCAAGTTCTTGTTGTTTAACATAACATAACATTTCTGGTGCTGTGTTGATCCAGCTGGCCTAATCTAGAAGGGGGAGACTTCCAAACACTACAGCATTCCAAAATTCAAACAAAAAGGCAAGGTCACAAGAATGGTCCTTTGGGAACATACACGTCTTAACTTAAGGTACAAGTGACATTCCTACTCTGACTCATCCAATTTCCTATGCTAGCAATAAGCAAGTGTACCACAACTGGAGTGGACCAAAATGGAATTGGATTGTGAAAGATATCTTCATGGTCCATGGGGCCTATGCACTTTCAGCAACTTCCTCTTTGATGAGGTAGGGATATTCAACAGCTATTCCCATGATCCATGCAGGAGTACAGGTTTCAATAATTCTTTTTCTAATATTATAGAAGATACTCACTGTCATATCCCTGAAGGACAAACCCAGGGAGCTTTTAATGCAAGTTGTATGTGCCAGGGAGGGGTTGGGGGGATGGGTATATTGAGGGGTTCTGGTAATGATGTTAATATCCCACCTCAGCTGAGCCTCAGAATGATTTTCCTGATTTCACAGTTGGTCAAGAGTAAAGATGGAGGAGGCCTGGGGGTGTAGCTCAGTGGTTGAACACTTTCCCATCACATGCGAGGCCCCGTGTTCAATCCCCAGTACTACATTAAAAAACAAAAAAGAATAAAGATGGAATTTGAATCCAGTTCTTCTGCTATCAGGCCTTCTAACCCAGAAACCAAAGTTCTTTCCTCTGTAGCCCTGTTGCTCCCTGCATGTGGAAAATTTTCTGGTTGTTATTGTTTTGCTTTTAACTGGATTAAATGGAACTACAGGGCAAAGGAAGGGACCTGCTTTCCCAAGAAAGATAATTTCCTCTTGTCCAGATTTTCCACCTTCTGTTCTGCCTCTGAGTTCATTTGATAAGAGACTTGATTTGGGCTTATTTTACCAGATAAGTTGAGTTAATATTTATTGTAGGAAAGTAGGATTAGTGGAGATAGGTGGGGAATGAACTATACATTCTCTGAGCAACTGAAGGTCGTTAAGAAAACACGCAGCAGCTGAGGTTTCCAGGGGAGCCTTGCATGGTGAGGCCTGCAGGCGATTTCCAAGTGTTCCGCTTTCTGCTTATCAGAGTCACTTTGGAAGTGGTGAACTGGGACAATTAGGCTGTTAATTCAGATAAAAGGGAACTTTTAAAAAAGAAAGAGTGATACATCTCTATATGAATATGGAGAGAGCAGTTCCTAAGGCTGGCAGACAATGTGGGCAGGGCGGAGGGGAGAATTACAGGGTTTGAGTGTTTTGTTGTCAGTGTGTATAAGAAGCCAAGAGAAGGGCCATGAGCAGGGAAAACCAACTCAACTAGCACAACAGAACCGGGCAGGGCCAGGCATTCCAATGCAGAGGACAAAAGAGTATGTAACTCATGTAGCATTTAGAATAATGCAAGTGCTGGAAATTTTGTTTCAAAGAAGCAAAAAATGCCATAGAATTACTCTGGAAGTTGATATAGAGCAATTATAATAGTTAATAGATCACTCTCATCTTCACATCTCATATGCCAGCATTGTACTAAATCCTTTGCATGAATTAATAATGTACTAAGTGTTCATAGCATGTAAGACTTCATAGATATAATCATACAAAATTTACAGATTGGGAACAATGGAAAAGTCTGATTGTTTTACTCAAATTAATAAACATGCCAGGCGTGGTGGCACACGCTTGTAATCCCAGTACATGGAAGGCTGAGACCGGAGGATCAGAGTTTGCGGCCAGCCTTAGCTACTTAGTGAGGCCCTCCACAACTTAGTGAGACCCTGTTTCAAAATAAGGAATAAAAAATAGGGCTGGGGGTGTAGCTCAGAGGTAGAATGTCCCTGGGTTCCATTTTCAGTACCACAAAGAAAAAAATTAATAAACAAAATGTAGGGGACCAGATGCAAATTCAAGCCTAGTTGGTGTCATTGTTATCGTATATGCAAGTTCTCTACAGTGTGTGGTATTCCTCTTTGCAAAAGAGAAGAAGCACAGACATAATTTTGTTCTTCTTTATGGCTGAATAAAACTGCGTATATATGTATATGTGCCACATTTTTTAATCCATAATGTTAAACAAAATTAGCCAGACTCAGAAAGTCAATGGTCATATGTTTTTTCTTATATGAGGAAGCCAGAGAGAAAAGAAGAAAGAAAGTGGGGAATCTTATGAAAAGAGAAGAGAAATCAGTCCAGTAGAGGAAGGGGAACAGGGGATGGGAGGAGTAGAGGTAACGGGGAGGTCTTGGAGAATAAAATTGACTGAATTATCTAATGTGCATGTAAATATATGCAGTAATGACTAATCCCATTATGTGTAAACATAATGCACCAATAAAAAGTCTTAACATAAAAAACTTGACAAAAAAGAAAAAGAAACCTATAAGAAATAAAAAGAAAGAAAGAAAAATAAGACGAGGTCTGAGAACTAGCTTTTTCTCTTTCTGCCATGTGAGCACATGCAGGAAGTCAGCAGCTTGCAACCAAAAGAGGTCCCTCCCAGAACCCAGCATGCTGGCGCCCTGGTCTCAGACTTCCGGTCTCCAGACCTGTGAGAAAGAAATTTCTGTTGTTTATAAGCCACCCGGTCTATGGCAATTGGTTCTAGCAGCTTAAACTGGCTAAGACATTGAGATATGAATTTCCTACCATTTCAAGAGCCCAATCCAATGGTCTTTAGTAAGTTTTCAGTTATTCAGCCTTAAGTGCCATTCAATTTTAGAAGATCCCATCTCCCCAGAAAGAGCTTTCTTGTCCACATCCAATCACTCCCACCCCTCTCTAGCCCCAGGCCACCATGAAACCACTCTGTCTCTTGTGTATTTGCCCATTCCAAACATTTCACATAAGTGGAATAAGAGAAAGAGAGAGAGAGAGAGAGAGAGAGAGAGAGAACTCCAGAGGGAGATTGAGTGCTGTTTGAAATATCTTACAGGGAGATATATTTGAAGCACTAGAAATTGGGGGGTTTATGGGTTTTCAGAGTCCTTTTTATCATATAAAATACTTGGTCTTTTGCAGAAAAAAATATCCTGCCCTTATCTGCTGATGGGACTGAGGTTAAGGATCTTCTTTTTCTGTTTGGAATTGAATAACTCAGAAAGAAAGCAAAGGTGGGTAAGGTTGCCCAGGTGTTCTGGTGAGAGAGCTAGTGAAAACAAAGGCAGGAGAATGAAAAATTTCTATCAAACATTCATTCAACAAATGTTTGTTGAGTGCCTGTCATTTGCCAGGCAATGTCCTAGGCAGCAGGCCATAGCACTTGTAGGAGGGAAGCAAGCCACAACATCCAGGGAGCAGAAGCTTTGGTGGCAGGCAAATTTTAGCACCATTGCTAACTACTTACGTGACTTAGGGCACATTACTTAACACCTCTGTGTCTCTGTTTCTCACCTAATACAGACAATGCAGCTCAGCATTGAGGGTCACAGGGAGTAGATAAGATAATGCCTGACTCACAGTAGGCACACACTTACATAGTAATGATAGATAATCCTGCTCATCATTAAGGATTTAGCTCTCCTTAGAAAGCTCAGGTTCAGTTTTCTTCACAATGTGGTAGGGCACTGTCTTCCTCTGTGCCTACTAAGTATGCTATAGAATCTAGATGTTTCACCTTGCTTCCTGGAGGAGGATAAATAACAACAGATGTCCAGGGTATTAAATTCTACATTTCTGAGATCTGCTCACTCCAACCCCCTTTTTTCTTTCCTTGGTCAATGTCATGATTAATTCTATGCGTTAATTTGCCTGAGCTACAGGATGCCCAGATTTTTGTTCAAACATTATTCTGCATGTGTCTATGGGAGTATTTCTAGACGTGAATCAACATTTGAATCAGTGGACTGTGTAAAGCAGATGGCCCATGTGGCGGTGCCACTTCATCCAATCAGTTGAAAGACTGAATCAAGCGAAGAGCTGGATCTGCCTTAGAGTAAGAGAAGTTGTCTTGCCTGGTCACCTTGAGCTGGGATGTGGGCCTTTTCTTCCCATTGGATTTGAATGGAAGCAGTGGCTCTTTCTGTGTTTCAAGGCTGCCAACTTTTAGGATGGAAACTTATACCACTTTTTCTCCTAGGTCTCCACATCGCCAACTGTAGATCTTGAGACTATCAGCCTTTATAATTGAGTGAGCCGATTTCTTATCTTACACAAACATACCCAGCTGGTACTGTTTTTCTAGAGAACCCTGAGTAATACAATTGAGGTTTCTGAAACACAGGGATAGAATCATTCCAACGTTGTGCCAGAACCCAGGGAATAAGACAGGATAGTGTCCTACTTTCTTGGCTACCAGTGTGGGGCCCTTCCTGTATAATTCTTCACTTCAGACTGCCTTTCAATCATCATGCTATCTTATAATTAAAGATAATAGATAAGAACATTGGAGGTCTTTTTCATAAAATTAGGGGACACCTAGATTTGGCAGCCATGACCCTATCTGAATGGGAAATGAAAGGCAGGCCCTGCTGATATTCAAGATAAGGGGAGTGGTCCCCCATTTACTCATTGCGTACTGTGCACCCAGCACACTCACATATAGTATCCTCATAAAATTCTACTCTTGTCTTCACTTTTAGATGAGGACACCAAGGGTTAAGAAGATAGCAAAGGTCACAGAAATGAAAAGGGTGGGGCCACAACTGCTTGAATCCAAAGCGCCTATTCTCTCCATGATGATAAACCGACTCTCTAGAAATGGACCAAGAAACGCATGGATGAGCTATTGAGCTCCTTTCTAAAGCTCCTAGTAGGAGAGAGATGGAGCCCCCCCACACACACACTCCAGGATGTGTGAGATAACTGGGTTCTGCTTAGGACACTGATTCTGGCCTCCCACCTCCCCATCAGCGTGCTTCTCTTTATCACCCTCCCCATATGCCTGCATGGTGCCCTTGTGTCTGGGAGGATGCCAGGGCCTGGCCGGCTGTGCTTGTTTTACAGCCAAGCACACCTGCTTCCTGCAGCCTGCCAATCTCTTTAGCTGCTGGCTGCTGGCTGGATGATTAGCTCCCTCAGACCTGTGCCTGCATTCCCTTTCACCTTCCGGGGAAGAAAAATATTCTCTCTTTCTCTTCTGTCTCTCTCTCTCTCTCTCTCTCTCTCTCTCTCTCTCTCTCCCCCCTCCCTCCCTTCCTCCCTCCCTTACTTCTATTTCTCTCTCTGTCTCTCTTTTACTGAAGAACTCCTCCCCTCTCTTTCTCCCTCCCTCCTTTCTTACCCTTTTTCTTTTAGGTTGGACTTTGTTCTCATTTTACAAAGATTAACAAGACCAAACCCAAAGCATCCTATTTTAAATGTATTTTGCTGAGATTTGTAGATAAGGCACATTTTATTCAGATGTCCTGTGCCTCTGACATTCCCTTTTTTACCCTAAATTTGGAACTCGTTTCCCTTGCTGCTCTTTCTCTTTGCAGAATTTTCACCAAGTCTTTAATACGTGTGTTTGTTCTGACTGATGCTCTGATGTTTGTCATGCAAATAGGATTTCACTTGAACATAATTTTAATTTGATGAATGTTCTGGTTGTTTGTTATGCAAGAGAGCATAACAGAGCAAGATCTTTCTGCCACAACACTTTTCTTTTTTTTTTAGCCAGCTCTGGTAACTTCCCACATTCCCATAGTTACTCTAGGATTTGGGGAAATTAAAATTAAGGCCATTTTGACTATATTCATTTAATGTGTATTCTGCAACATTTTAACATTTTTAAATGGATAAAAATAGCAATGACTTGGATAGTTTGCTCATAGAAACATATGTGTATGTTCATATATCTACATATACATACAATGTACGTAAATATGTTATGTATGTAAGAAAGGTGGCTAGTTTCTGGTGTCCAGTTTCGGATGCAGAGAGAAGCATCGATAGTAAAAGTCTGGGATTATTTGTTAGGACATTGTGTGCCTGGGTAGAAGGGTGATTATACAGAGTCCATGAGCAAATGTAATGTAGAGGCCAGCGGTTTATAGGAATAGAAATATGCAGAAGAGGTCTGGATGCAGCCCCAGGGGAGCTGGAAAGGAGGACCTCATTATTTCATGATGATTCGTACTGACAAAAGGCCACTTAAAATGAATCCACACAAATGGAAGTATAGTTTGGAGAATGGAAGAAAAGTAAGTTTGAGAAAATGCATGATAAAAGTAACAATTCTGTAAATAAATTCATTGTATCTCCTACTTAAAAATAAGTTACACGTGCAGCCATGATCTAATTATTAGAATGAACAAAGACTGGATCAAATAGACTTCATTGTTTCAGAGTGGGGGCAAATATTTTTTGTTATAAGCATATGAAATCAGGATAAAAGACTATTCATTTCCCAACTGAGTTTCATATCATGACCTTGAAGAAAGTACTGTTTACAAATAATTAGTATTCTGCTTTTTTTATGTTCATTTATTGGGGCATTGTAATTATACATTTTGATATATGTCAGGGTATGAACATCATACATCCACACATTGCTCATTTAGCCCTCCCTCCAATCCTACCCTATTCCCTCCCCCTTCCCTCCCTTTCATGCTCCGGATAGTGATTGTGTCTTATAGGTTTGTGTATGTACATCATGTGCTATAGTGTGTTTCCCTCCACCCCCCTCCCAACTCCCTCAGTTAGGTCACCTTCTTTGTCCATCTAAAGATTTCTTCTTCTTCCCTTCTAAGTCCCTTCTAAGTAGTATTCTGCTGATTTTTCCCAAGGTCCTTTCTTCATCTTTGGGTAGTCAAATTATTCTCCCTTGAAATATTTTATGGTTATCTCTGTAGTTTTCCTCATGTTCAATTGTTAACTGGATTACCTGTGCTACCTTCTCATCCATTAATGGTTTTATACTTTGGAATACGGCCCTTCTCTCTCCATGATTGCTCTCATAAATTTTATGAAACCATTTGTAAAATTTTCATCTCCTTTACAATTACTTTGTATTGTATTCCTTAAGTTGGGCATCTCAAGCAAGAGGCATAACACCTGACAATCAAACAAGACCTTGGCACAGTCAGGATGGAGGCTCATATAGCAAAGCAAGGAGACGTATGTGATTAATGACTCACATTATGTATGGCTATTTTATTAATGTACCATTTTTCCTATTATTTTGGCTTTTGATTTTATAGAAATTGTGTAACTATGAAGCAAGAATAGGAATAATTTTATAAAACATGGTGTTTTGGGCTAAGAGTTATGACTTACACTCTGTTGTGAATTAGAAGAGAGATGGGGATGTTCTAGATTCAGAGATGCAGAAAATGGACCACAAAGCAGAAAGTCAGGGTAAATGGCTTATTCTTTTTTTTTTTTTTTTTTTTTT
>PVJS01002350.1:0-85367 GCA_004027185.1 Glis glis | reverse complement strand
AAAAAAAAATAGGGCCGGGGGTGTAGCTCAGAGGTAAAACACCCCTGGGTTCAATCCCCTGTACCACAAAAAAAAAAAAAAACTGTCATTTTGTGTAAGAGCACCAGTTATAGAGCAAGAAAGAGGTCCAGTGAGATTTTGGAATATTTGAGTAAACCACCAAGAAAGGGAACAGCAACCTGGCCCTTTTCACATGTAAATAAAACCTAGAAAATAATCGCATTTCAGAAACCAGAATATTCCAATTTAATCACTTCCAGGCAAAATCATGTAGAAATATTGCTCTTTGGTTCATGTTTATCTGCTCCAAACAGCTAAACACCATACCTGGTATTCACATTATGATCCTTTGTAATTATTTATATTTTACTTTTGTTGGATTGCATCTGCACATAAAAATACAATGTTCTCTGCTCTGTTGTCTTCCCTTTGAAATCTTTTACTCTTACAAAAGGAATAAGCAATATATCAAGCAGCATTTCAGACAAATATTTTATTTTGTATTTCAGTGAAATATTTAGACAGTTAAGTCTTGCCAGCTCTAAGCGATACAGCATCAAGTTGAAACATTCTACACAACCCTGCCCCGCTAGTTTCATTTACCTATTCCCACTGTCTTCTTCATCTTTGTAGTATTTTAATATAAAAATTATCAAATATCAGAGGGGAGAAATTTATGTTAGTATAAATAAAGTTCAACAAGTATCAGATGAAGAGAAATTTATCTCAAGGAAGGATCACTGAACCATATGAAATTCATATAAGCTAAGTTATTAATTTATTCATAAAATACAAAGAGGAGTAAGAGCAAAATGAAAAGAATGTGATGTTCTGGAAGCCAAGGAAAAAGTATTCAGAGAAGATGGACTGTTCATTAAAGTACATTTCTGCTCAGAGAGCAAATTATGATTCCACCTCCAACCTCAGCAGATGGTACAGGGAAAAAAGAGTTAAGGTATCCCTCCATAGGATTTGCTCTTATTAGAGTCATGGGCTTGGATTCCTCTGACATGTGGAAAATTCCACTTGGGGCATACCTAAAATGTACAAATAATAATATGTGGTAGCCTTTACTCTTTAACAGATTAACTCAATGACAATTCATTATCTTGCTAATGTTCTTCCCTACAATTGGACTCTTCTCCATCCCACTGTTAAAATGGGGTACAGTTGGTTACTGAGCTCAAGGAATGTCACAGGTCATGTAGATGTGGCCCTACTATGAGAAGAGGACCTGATTAAACATCAGTGTCAAGTACAACCAAGGACATACATCTCCACCCTCATCTTTGGGGAACTCTCATTTCTGATCCCCTACTTGTGTATTTTTCTTTCTCTGTGTTTCCAGCCACCTGCTTACTGAAAAGGACTCTGGAATGTGAAAAAATAACCTTTCTTTCCAACCAATGATGGACTTACTCACTTAGAAGTGATTTATTAGTGAACTAGTGAGTTGGTGCCAAGAAAAGTAACTGCTATTGTTCTATTTATATGAAGTACCTTGGGAACTTGTTAGTTTAGGCTTATTATGATATAAAATTAATACATCTCTAGGGTTTGGGATCCTCTCTATAATATTTCTGAATAATAATTTTAATCACACAAGTATTTTCCTATAAAACATATATGGATTGATTCTATTCTTTTGTTTGTTTGTTTGGGGTTTTTGTATCTTTTTTATACTTTTATTGGTGCATTATAATCTCATAGTCTCACATCATAAAGTAGTTCATAGTGATAGTGACATATATGCACACTATTCTAACAGGATATTTGTATCTTTAGAAAACTTTGAAGGAGAAAATTATTAAAAATGTAGGAACAGGTTGTGTGTGTGTGTGTGTGTGTGTGTGTGTGTGTGTGTGTGTATGGTATTGGGGATAGAACCCAAGGGCATTCTACCTCTGAGCTACACCCCATCCCTATTTTATTCATTTATTTTTTCAAACAGGGTCTCGCTAAGTTGTGGAGGGCCTCAGTAAGTTGCTGAGGCTGGCTGTGAACCTGCGATCCTTCTGTCTCAGCCTCCCAAGTACTGGGATTACAAGCGTGCACCACCACACCTGGGTGGGAACAGATTTTTTAAGACTTAAGAAGGGTATTTTATTTACAAAAAGCAAAACTAATTTAAAATGTTATAAGAAATTAAACTTTTTATAAAAATGCCTGCTACGTTTTATGACCATTTAAAAAGGAGGAATGATATTAAGAAAAGGAGAGTAAAATAATTGGAAAATTGCAAGAGAAAGCAAAACACTAGAGAAAAGAGAAGAACAAGAAGAGACAATGGAAATAAAAGACAGGAGGGAGGAGAATAGAGATTAAAACAAGAGAAGTTAGATTTCTTTAAAATATAATTATTTTGGGACAGATATATCTTGCTATATATAAATCAAGAAAACTGATTGTTCCCCAGGGGCAGTCACCAGAGTAAGTTCATACTCAGGCTTTTGACTTTGACTTTGTGTGTGTGTGTGTGTGTGTGTGTGTGTGTGTGTGTGCTGTAGGTTGGATCTAGGAAAATTCTACCTTCAAGCTACACCCTCAGCCCTCTTTATTTATTTTATTTTATTTTATTTTTTGAAACAAGGTCTCACTAGGTTGTTGAGGTTCTCACTAAGTTGCTGAGGCTGGCCTCGAACCTGGGATATTCCTGACTCAGTCTCCCTAGCTCTGGGATTACAGGTGTATACCACCATGCCCCAAAGGCTTCAAGGCATTTTTTTAATTGTTTTGAATTCAAATACTGTGGGAACTTTTTTAAAATAGAATTTGTTTACTCAGTAAATTCTTTTTTAAATTTTTAATTGGCACACAGTAATTGTACAGATTTATGGAGTACAGTGTGATATTTAATACATGCATATAATGTGTAATCACCTAATCAGGATAGTTAGCATATCCACCATCTCAAACATTTATCATTTCTTTATGTTGGGAACATTCAAAATTTGTTTTGCAATGCATAATAAATGGTTGTTAACTAGAGATACCCAACTGTACTATAGAACACTAGACCTTATTTCTCTTATCTTACTATATTTTTGTACCCTTTCTTTTTAAAGTACTTACTATGTGCCAAAGAAGCAGGCCTGGTTAAAGCAACTTATAATTTGTGGGAAAAATATTATATGTAGAAATGGCTGAGATTATAACATTTTCCATCATAGAAACTTTCTAAGAGAACCCCATATTGGCTTTGATAAATATAAACAAAATTGAGGCACAAACTCAACGACCAAGAAAATCTCTCTTTACAAGCTTGGTTTATAAATGGGGTCTTATAGAGGCTCAGCTTCATCCTGGGAGAATGAGATACTTAAAAAAACCAATCCCAAACCGGGCGTGGTGGCACACGCGCACGCTTGTAATCCCAGTACTTTGGGAGGCGGAGACCGGAGGATCCGGGTTTGCGGCCAACCTCAGCACACATGCGCGCGCGCTCCATCAATGGATCTATCTCTCTCTCTCTCCTCTCTCTCTCTCTCTCTTTCTACCTAGTGAGACCCTCCGCAACTTCGTGAGACCCGGTTTCAAAAATAAAGCATAAAAAAAAAATAGGGCCGGGGGTGTAGCGCGGAGGTAGAACGCCCCTGGGTTCAATCCCCGGTACCGCAAAAAAAAAAAAAAAACCAATCCCACAAAGTTCTGAAATGTCATGTGTAGGGTCCATGAAGATAATGGTAGCCTGGAATAACCTATAAAGCCTCTTACTCTTTTGAAAATTAACTCTATCCCCATAAACGAAAGTGTCAGACCTAATTATTCAATGCAAGGTTCCTCCAGGGCTCCTGGGTATTTCTAAATGATCATCTTTCTCTTAAAATTCCAGGTAAAATTCTTCTCAAAGTGGGGCCTGGTGTTGATTTTATTATCATCATCATCACCACCATCATCTGTGCTATTTGACATCAACCATCAATTAAATCTATGTGAGAAATAAACAATTTTATTTATTTTACAATTACAAAATAAGCAATTGTAAAGGCTTCATCTGCTAATTCATTTAACATCCTACTGCCAGATAACTGTTCTAATAAAATCTAAATTAAAATTAGCAATTTTGGCCAAAGATACTATATAGTGTTGTTTCTTTGCATACTCTAAGGACAACTAAGAACTCTGAAGGCAAAATGCCATTTGTCTCATCACATGCAGTACACATACACAAGTGTCTTTGGAACACACACACACACAGATGAAAGAAAGAAAGGAAGGAGGGAGGGAGGGAGGGAGGGAGGGAGGAACGAAGGAAGGAACGAAGGAAGGAACGAACGAAGGAACGAACGAAGGAACGAAGGAAGGAAAGAATTCTGGCTTGTGAACTCATAGTGCTGCTAAGACATTATTGGATTATCAAGATGATGAAAACATACCTAAATTCCTGAACTAATATCCTTTGCTTAGTCTTCCTCCTCCTTCGTCCTCCCAGATCTCGAGTCCCCCCCCCCCACTTATCCAATCTACGCTCCTTGCATCCAACTAAACCTTAAAAATCCTAAAATAAAATTTGAGAAAGAGTGGGGTGGTGTGGAGGGAATGTTGTCAATGAACCTAATTCAGGAACAGGACAGAAGTAGGAACGCTGGCCCTAAATCAACAGACAAACCCACAATAGCTCCCTGCTCTCTTGTCTGCCAACTCCCATCAAGCCAGAAGAGATTAAGAAGCTTCCAAGAACAATTTGGGGGCAGACTAAAAATGTGGCCAGACATTAATTTACATGAGTGAGTTATGATAGCTACTCCATGAGTACACATTCTCTTTTGAAGACCAAAGGATTGACCTGAAACACAGAGGGCTTTTAAGTCACAGGAAGTTTGCCACTCCTGATTCTCTTGCCCATTGTTAAAATTCAGATAACTGTATATTTATTTTCTTTGGCTTGAAAAATGAATATTAAACAGTATTGAATGTTCCGTCTAGAATGTACTTGTCAAAAACACATTGATCTCATCAGTTTTCAGTCAGTAAAAAATTGAGGCCATTCTATTTGAAACAATATACATAGCTGATTGCAACATGGTATTATTATCACTCTTCTGGGTATTTTGTTCCTGTTTTATAAAAAATGTGCAGGAGCACTTGGGAGGCTGAAACAGGAGGGCAGCACGTTCGAGGCCAGCCTCAGCAACTTAACAAGGTTCCTCAGCAACTTAGCAAGACCCTGTTTCAAAATAAAAAAATAAAATAGCGCTGGGGGTGTAGCTTGCAGGAAGGACGCTCCTGGGTTCAACCCCCCCCCCCGTGCCCCTGCAAATTTGCCTTTGAGGGGATGCAATGTCAGCCTGGTGGAGCCATTGCACATTATGTACACATATTTCAAAACATCATGTTGTACACAATAAATATTTTATTTGTGTATTAATAAAATAAAATAGGTGTTAGTTTTTAAAGATAGGATATTAAAATTTTTCCTTTTTTGACATTGTAGTTTAAAGTTATTTTTTGACAAAATATCTACTACAGTTGAGACCTTCTGGGTATTTCTCAGCACACAATAAACTCGCTCTAAGCTCTGCCCTGAACGTTAGTGATCGTCCCTCAATGGTTGGTCGTGTTTCTCTTTACAGTCACATGCTCTAGCCATGAAGGGTGGAACATGCTTGAGTCAAGGCCGTGGAAAGTAGAAATAAAGAACTGAGAGTACCACCTACCCACGGAACAACGTCTCCTGTACCCTAACTCATCTTGGATTCTGTGAAATGCCTCGTACTCATTCCCAAAAGTCCGTTCCTAGTTTGACTGTTTGGATGTGTATTTCTACTCATTTCAACTAGGAGAATTTTGACCAAGACATAATCACTTTTCCCAGCATAGTTACCTTTAATTTTATTGTGGTTATCAATAGTTTCAAAGAAAGTACTTAACCATTTCAAAAATTTAAAAAACTTAGCCTTTGATATAAAATATCAGTTTAGTTCATTGAAGGAGCCCAACTGCCTGAATATTTTTTTAATTTTGTACCCCTTTTGTTTAGATCAAAATATGTCATAACATTTTCTTCCACAAAGAAGCATAAAAAGGAGTTGACCTAGAATTTAAAAGTTGACAAGACGGCATTCTTAAGATAAATGAGAATACACAAAAAAAAGAGACTAGGCTGATTCTATTTGAAGCACATAGAGATCCCCTGGTACACATCAGTCTCTGTCTCAAACATATTCCACTGTCTCATGTCCTCATTGCAGCAGCCTAATCCCACAAGCTCAGTTCCCTCACCATCACCAATTCACCAAAGAGAAAACTCTGGAACATCACCCAAGATTATGCAGCTGGAAGATGCTAAGCCAGATTGCAAACCCTGGCAGAGTTGCCTCAGGAACCTGCTCACAGCCACCAAGCTGTACTTTAGATAAACAGACCACAAATAATCATAAACAGCCTTGAAAAGTGTTAAGTACTGCTTTTGTCCTTAAAAAGCAAATCATTTCTCAACCTGAGCCTTGTTTTTTAAATTCCTTAGACCATCAGTTTTTAAACTTCTGTTTGATAAAGATTTTCAATATCTTGATAATAATCTACATCATTTTTAATATTGTAAAAGAACTTCTAAACACCTAAACCTGTGATTCTCAGAATAACTCTGTCCAGAAGTTCGAAGATGTTCTATTATCCTCTTGTAGCAAACAAGGAGAGTACAGCTCAAGAACATTAAATGACTAGTCTAAGACAAGGGAACAAATATTGACTGAGGACTTACTATCTTCTTAGAAATGTGCAGGCGCCTTTAAGTTATCTCATTTGTGATAACTTAATTGTGGCTGGGTGTGGTGGCACACACCAGTAGTCTCTATACTTGGGAGGCTTAAACAGGAGTATCACAGGTTCAAGATCAGCCTTAGCAACTTAGCAAGATCCTGACCAAAATAAAGATAAAAAGGGCTGGGGGTGTATCTTGGAGGTAGAATGCCCCTGGTTTCAATCCACAATACCAAAAAATAATAATAATAATATTTGTATAATGTCCACATTACTCCTATTTTATAAAAGGAGAAACAAAAGTTCCTTTTACCTATTACTGGAGGCCAGAGCTAGAACTCAAGTACGTCTGATTCCATTTTATAGCAATTATTTACAAAGTGCCTTTGTGTGCCAAGCACAGTGTTAGCAGCTCCATTTGTCTGGGAGGAGAGTATAAAAATTAATGAAACAGAACATGGCCTCCAGATAGCATCTCATTTTAATGTTCAATAAAATGATACTGCATTCTATGGGTGCCTATCCAAGACATGTGGACTTGAACACTTGGGATTGAAAAAAGAACAAACTCAAACTGTCATTTACTGAACGGACCTCAGGCTCCAGAATTCAAGGGAGGACAGGAAGAAAAAGTGGAATCAGTTGAATATTCAACATAGGCACTGAATCTAAAAGAAGAGGTCAGTGCTGGGGAAACTGGAGAAAGAAGGAAAATTAGATATGAGATAAGTAGTGCAAAAAATAAAATAATTCCAGGGGAGAAGGATTCAAACTTTTGTCTAAAGAGTTGCTCTCTCCTTTCCTCTCTTCCTCTTTACTGCTCTTAACCATCCCCAGCAAAGAGGGATGGGAGGACTTAGGCCAGGCTCAGGGAACTGGCTGGACCTCTTTGATCATGTACATACTGATGGACATTGTGCACTGGCATTCTTCATTGAAAACTTCACCGCCTATTTTTCACTGGAGTAGATAATGAATAAGTAGCCAAGAAATGTTTATCTGAAGCAAATGCCACAAAGTCTTTCCTTCTTTCCTTGTGAATGTGTCATAGTATACTGAGTTTACAACAAACAAACCAAAAAAATAAACCACCAAACTACTACTTTATACCTCTTTCAATATAATACCCTAATAGTGCTACCTAGAAAAACCAGTCCCAGCCTAAAACTGCAGAAGAAATCTGCTATTGCATCACTTAAGATATTTTATGTGCCTATTTATTCATCTACCCTTTTAGAGTTTATCTCTGGAAAATATTACAGCCTAAAAATTCCAAAAATTACTGTTATCCTGATGAAACTATGAAAGCCTTTTAAGTAGCCCAATAATGATTTATAGAAAGTTTGTTTTCTGTCTGGAAAAGTAACAAGTGAACTATGTACACAGTAGCTACTTTCCTCATTCATCTGGTTTGAATCAAATTAATCCCATTTTTGGATGAAAGTTATGAACTTCATGTTTATGATACACAGTGGCATTTACTAGCTATTACACAATTGCATTCATCTATGCTTTTGGCTACTTCTCCTCTGACATTGAGATAATATAAAACATGTCTGCTCATTAGGAAGAGAATTGTAATCAGTTCATGGCAGATAATAAATCAGCAAAGAGATAGCTCATTTCTAAATGGCAGCAGTGGTTCCCTGGAAAGACTGGTTTGAGCAGATGACTATCAAACCCATGTTCCTCTCAGTGATCTTCCAGGCTAAATTCAGTGTTTCAGGCAACACTATGTGTGCCTAGAGCAGGTCCCGCTTCCACCTGCTGGCACCCCGTCCCAGCAATGATGCTTTCTGGGATTGGTTATGAGAAGTCAGAGACTTAACGTCCAAGGGATATTGCTGCACTTGATATTCTGCATAGCACCTTCTCCAAATCTAGCCATGAAATCAAAATACATGCTTTTAGGATAAAATTGTAAGCTAGCATTAGAAAGTAATTATCATTTGTGTAAGAACAATACATTTATGTGCATAGACATAACATTATGCATATGTTTGCAGCATCGTGCTGTCTTCAAGCTGAGATTTAGAGATACAGATAGAGATCAATAGCATTTTGTGTTTCAAATGTGAATTATTAGTGGCTAGTGACCAAAGCAAATATTTTAGAAAGATATGATAATGAAATAATTCTTTCCTAAAATATTGAGCTCATTATTTATTAATCCTGTGGAAGGCAAAAAGCCAGGAAAAAGGATTTGTCACCACCCCACTTGGGACCTCTGATAAATATGAACCATGTTGAGATGCGGCCCAGGCTGGACGTGAGCTCAGCCTGTTTTGTTTTTCTTTTTGTATTCCCCACATCCTCCCTTTCACCCTGTCCTTACTCTTCTATCAATGAGATTATGTCCAAAAAGAGATGAAATGAGGACAGGCCCAGCAGAGTTTACAAGTTCTCTCTTTGGTTGATCCAATTTCTTTAAAAATATATGGCATTTAGCCTCATTAATGCTATTGCTTTAAAGTTACAGGTAAATTGCCTCATCATGTCAAGAATTAGTTCCCTGGAATTTCTCAGGTGTTCTAAAGTTGTGGGTCATGCTAAAATTAACTTTCATTAAAATAAGCCAACAAACAGAAAGAACTAGATCAGTGCTATTCTTTTGAGAGCAAATAGTCTAAAATTGATTAATCAGAAAGAGTGACATGGACAGTGTAAGAAATAGAAATTTTCCTATTTTCTGTTGTGTTGAGATAAATATATTCATTTGTTATACTGCTGGAATTCCTTACTTTCAGCTTAGTTTTATCCTTTATACAAATATTTCTAAAAGTTACTTTGGATTTTTTTTTCTTTTCCCTTGTAGAAAAGCAAAGAAAGCTTCACCAATTAATAAAGAGAAAGAGAGACAAGGGCATGACCACAAATGCATTCTGATCTCCAGCTGCCAAAATGGGTAAAAATAATCACGTTCTCTGGCTCCTGGCACTCACACATGCCCAGTCCTGATGTTTCCACTACCTGGATGCCAGTGATCTCCTGCTCAACATTCCTTGGATGCTCCCCCAGTAGCCGCTTATTCTATACCCTTGGTTTGTCTTTGGTTCTTGGGATCTGGGCTCCACACCCTTTTCATACAACTTTGAATACTGTGATCCTCTTGTCTCAGCCTCTCAGGTACTGGGATTACAGGTGTGCAACACCATGCCCAGCTCAAGTAGCTCTTTCATGGATAGAAGGTCTGAAGAAAAGACTCTGGAGAACACTGTCTCTTGATAGATGAGCCCAAGAAAAGAAGCCAATGCAGAAGATTAGGAAAAATGATCAATAATAAAGAAAAATAATCAGCAAAATGGATGGAACTCAAGAATATTATGCTTAGTGATATTAGCCAGTCACAGAAAGTAAAAGGCCATATGTTTTCACTCATATGTGGAAGCTAAAGGGAAACTGGGAAGCAAAGAAGACCCAGAAAAATGAGGGGAGACACTAGTGGAATGGGGGAGGGGGATCCATAGAAGGAGAGAGGGAGGTGGGGAGGAGAAAGGGGAAATCTGATGATGGAAACTATTCAAATAATCCTTTGTTCATATATGAAGTTTCTTGTATCTCTGTAAAGACTTTCAGGGGATGGAAGTGGTGTAGGAACTGGAGGGAAACACACAATGAATGCTGCGTGCATGTGTGTATTTGTCATTCTGAACCTCAGTATGATGTATAATTACAATGCACCAATAAAAAATAATAATCAGAATATTAAGTTTCCTTAGCAACCAAGAGAGACAAGTATTTCAAGAGAGAGGTAAAAGGAAAACATGCCTAAACCATCCACTGCTAATGGGAAAGATCAAGAGAAACATGGCATCTTAAAGGGTATGACAGAATGTCAAACAGTAAGTTCTTTTTAATTATAATCTTTAAAATATAAAGAGGACTCTTCCCCTCCAAGGAATTCAGTCTTGAAGCTATTAGGTGATGCTAGGCAAGGGAGGGGAGTTCTGGTGGCTCCGAGGTAGGCCTCAACCCCTGAGCAGGGTGATGAAGGCAACTGTGTTGGAGGGCTGCCCAGGGTGAGATTTGGGGTCCAGGTGAGGTGAAGAAAGTGTCTTCCTTGAGGGACACAGCCAACTCTGTGGCATTAGAGCCCAGAGCAGGGTGAGGGAGGCATCTCTGAAGAGAAGGGGCAGCAGCGGCCATGAGAGGTTTGTTGTAGGCAGGGGATTGATCAAAGAAGTAAATGTGTTAAGAATAATGGAGACAGATTCTCACTGTGTGTGGGGGGTAGTTAAAAAAGGAAAGGGAGAAAAATAGAATTAACCCTGTGGGAGCCTTGGAGAAATGGCTGACTTTACAGTTAGGGCAGGAAAAATACAGGATGGAACATGTTGTGCCACAAAACTTAAGAACAAACATGCTGTTATAGCAAAAAAGTAAGGAAGTGTTCAAAGAACGAACAGTTTTTTTAAGGGATCCAGAAGCAAGCCTCAAGTTCACAGAAGTCATTAAGTTGGAGACAACTTGAACACCAAAATAAATATATAATGGATCATAGTAAACTATGAATTCATGCTAATATGACTAAATAAGTTGAAAGCTTTATGAGGAATAGGATATCTATATGGTTTTAAGCTATCTCTGTATAAAATATTTACTAATTAAAAAGGAAAAAGGATTAATTTCATTAACAGAAAAAGGATTAATTTCATTAACAGAAACAGTCAAGTGATAAAAGTAGATATTATTAATAGAAAAAATGTCTGAATGTGTACCACCTGATAGAATATAGTTAAAAAACATAGCTCCTATCACATCCCTGCCAAATATCTAAACATTTCATCTAAACAGGAAGAAATATAAGCAAAATCCAAATTGAGAGATATTCTACAGAGTAACAAAAATAATCATATCAAAAATATCATATCAGCAACTAACTTTTGAACTATACAGAGCAAAAAGAAAACAATTTTTATTCTACTTGCAAACTTATGTAAATTTGAGATTATTTCAATTTTTTAGAAAAAGTTAAGTGCTGAAGAGAGTTTCAGAATTTTCTATTGTTAGCTAATTTAAATTATTTTAATGATCAAGTAAAAGATTAGCAATTTAAAAATAAAAGGTGAAATATGTTTAATCATTTAGAATTGAAGTTATAATATTACCAGTAAAATACATAATAAAAGTAAAATTACAAGATCAGATGCATCTGTCATTCAGCATGTTAAGAATTTGCTAAGAAACTGAACATTAGGCTAGATACGCTGGGTTAGACTAATGTGGCCTTTCTATAGTATTATGCCTGTGACAGCACGGTGTGTGTTTACTTGATTATTATCTATTTTTTCCTTTACTTTATAGATTAAAATAAAAAATAGGTCTTTCTTTTCTATAATATTTTTCTAAACAATATTAAATATACACAGTGCAAAATGTACTCTAGAGAAAGTAAGAAAATATATTTCCTAATCATGGCTCAAGATATTTTATCCTCTGGGATAGGAAGAGTGAACTAAATGTGTCTATTCAGAATAATAAAAAACGACACACTACAATAATCTCATATGTTTAGGAAGGACAATTAATATCTTCTTCTGTCAAAAATGAGAGTTGGGTTATTTGATAATGCTTCCATGGTTTCTTAGGGATTCTTAACCTGAGGCTAATGGAAAGTCTGTTAATTGAACTCTTCAGCTGGCTAAATATTGTTTGAGCAAGGAATTCAGAAATATAAGAGCTCTCCGATGACTAGGTTGTCTGGAAATGTAAAAGTTAAACAACTGACTGAAAACAACTATGCATATTGTAAAGGCAAAGGGCATTATGAGCCGATGTGAAGTTAGGGCTGGCTCTAGCATAATATTGGCTATGCCCTTACCTTTAATAGGGGGATGTGTAGCTGAAGTGAACTGTTAGCTGGAAAATATTAAAATGTTGAGTTTTTCACTTATATGGAGATCATAATTACCAGGCTTTCTTTTTAAAATACATATCACTTGGAGCTTTTTTCTTTTACCCTCCTAGTCCTGCCTGTAAAGAAGGGGATTAAGGACAGACAAGGTCCCTAGGATTCTTGGAGCTCAGGCACAGCTCTGCTTTGTTGGGAGGGTTGGGAGGGATGGTTGGAGAAGGGCAACCCCACTTTTGTTTTAGTTGGAACCAGCTGACTGTAGTCTCCAGGACTATTAATTTTACTCCTGTCTGAAGCAACACCAGAAACACTAATATTGGCCTGGAGTCCAGCAAGTTCAGGATGATGACCACAAAGGAGATGGGGCCCAAGAGTGGGAATGGATTGATGTAAATCCATCACCACCACCAGGAAAAACAACACTAAGGACATACCCTGGCAGCACCTATGGATAAACAGTGTCATCCACAGAAAAGGAAACTAGGGGGAAAGCAAAAACATCCACTCCTTCATAGTTTTGCTCAGGGTCAGCTCTAATAAGCAAGGGGTGGGGGAATGAAAAATAGAAACTGAAATAATAGGTATATTTTTAAAATTATTTTCTTTGGAGAATAGGCAAAATGCATGATTAAGAAACTACATGGAGTTGGATTTTAAATTTTTTCTTTGAAATACATATTATGGATCAAGGTATGTGTTATCTATTGTCTCAATATTAATTCAACATTCATAATAAAACAAGCAAAACCTAAATTAGCAGAGACAATGAAATAAATTATAAACTTATATTAGATAATTTATTTCTGAGAAATTCTTTAAGCTAACATATCTAGATGATAGTTTCATTTTTTACTTTCATTTTAGTTTTATTTCTTAAATGTTCATGCAGTTATTCAGTATATAGATTCTTTTATTGTCCTTTACTAACACATATTAAAATGAATACATTACTCCTAACCCTAGCTATTCTTGGCTGTTTTCAGACATAATTTGGAAAATTATCTCACTCCAGAACAAGACAATATCATGCTTTTTTAAATATTTTATTGCCTATCGTGTGTTTTTTCATTGTTTTGAAAATGATAATATGTAGTTTGGTTGTGAAGAGTCTTAACACAAATGTTTCTAAGTTTGAGTTATATATACAACAGGAAGTTATTTGTTTTTCTATGTAATATGTCTTAGTCAAATTAATAAAATGGAATGCAATAATATATCACTATGTGGAAAAGTAAAAATGATAACTACAATACTAAAATAGTAGGCAACTTTTTAAGTCTATTATGATTTTAACAATAATCTCATGATGTTGCTTATTACTGTTGCTACTTTATGAATGGGAAATTTGGAGCTCAAAGAGATTAAAAAACTTTAGAGTTAGTAGTTACCTTTCATATATTTGTTAATTCTGAATAAGCATATTTTTCATTAAAATATGCCCTCAAACCATGAAATAGCATTATTTTTGCAAGATTCAAAGATGATCATCTATCTTAAATAGCTATATATTATTAAGACATGTGATACTCAAAAGCAAGGATTTGAAAATCATAAAATATCCTAGTGAAGATAAATTCAAAGATACTGATTTTAGTTTTAAATAATTATCAAACAGTATTTATAGGATAAAATAGATTTTTCAAGAGATTAGCTATATTTCCATTTTACTATTTTGATCTTGGTGAAAGCTAAATATTATAATTTAAAATTAACATTGCAACAATACTATTAGTAAAGTTAAACAAGTGTTAAAAAGAAATCAATGAAGGAAGTGAACAACTAAGGCTTTACTTTTGCAACCGGCTTCTCCTGGCAAGGACTTTTTCTTCAACAATACTTTAGTAATTGTACTGAGTTGTTCACCCCTCATGACATGGTATAAACTCTCTTTGTGTGTGTATGTGGTACTGAGGATTGAACCCAGGGGTGTTCTAACTCTGAACTATACCCCCAGCCCAATTTTTTTTTTGAAACAGGGTCTCTCTAAGTTGGGTATAAACTCTCTTGATGCTCTGTTTTCCATCACAGAGATTGGAAGCCTTCAGCAGAGGAATAACACAGGGTGATTGTAAGTATCTACCTAACAGAGTGGAAAGGTGACTGACGCATTCCAGCCAGGGATGGGAGAATCCACATATGTTAATAAAAACTTGCCAACCATTGCTACCACCACAAACCCACAGAGACTGTAGTACTAGAAATGCACTGTGTATTTTCACTCTCTTACAAGACCAAGTGCATTCCAGCAAAGGTATAGGAAAGTAAGTCCATGCTCTTATGTGTAACAGTAATTGCTTCCAATTTTCATGAGTTTTTTTTTTCTGGGAGGGCTCGTGGGGGCAGGTGTTGAGTGGGGAGTGGGTATGTGAAGCAGGCCAAAATGTTCTTGTTTTAATTTGGGGTGTGAATTTGTGGGAGAGTCATTTAATCTTCAGATTATTTTTCCTTCCTCCTTTTGTTTTTATGAGACAGCATGGGAATGAAGGAGAGATGAAAATTGATAGCACTTTTGGTGAAAGCAGCCAAAATTTATGAGTGGGAATTCACATATGAATAACTAATTTCCTAGGTTTTCAATTGTACATTTACCATGTCTGAGACTAGTAACAGAAATATTTTGTAAATGAAGAGATCTTTCAAGGGACTAATATTTCTACAATTCAAAGTATAAATATTTTTCAGTCCTTGAAAGTTATTTACTTTAGAAGTGAAACATGTTTGAATGGCAGAATTTTTCACATCTAAATGTCAAATAACAAAATTAATGAAACACACATAAATTTAAGCTTTTTATTTAACTAGGGATTGAACTCAGGGGCATTCTATCTCTGCGCTACACGCCCCAAGCCCTTTTTATTTTTTATTTTGAAACAAGGTCTTGCTAAGTTGCTGAAGCTTGCTTCAAACCTGTGATACTCCTGTCTCAGCCTCCCAAGTACTGGGATTACAGGTCTGTACCATCACTCCCAATTTAAGCATATTTTTACGTTTTCTTGAAGATATATATCAGCTGAAGTGAGTTCTTTTCTCTGTGTTTCTTTTTTGCCTACCTTGAAACAACCTCAGAAATGGCATGAATTAAATATGTTTTTATACTTTTATTGGTGCATTATAGTCTCACATCATAATGTAGTTCATAGTGATAGTGACATACATGCACACAGCACTTGGTGGGCTTTCCCCCAGCTCCCTCCTCACTCCCCCCCTTCCTCATACAGGATATTGAGATTGACATTGATATTCTCACATATGTATATAATGTCAATGGAAGTAATTCTTTCATTGATCCTCCCTCTCCCCCACCCTTCCCTTAGACCACCTCCCTGGCTCCACTGGGGTTTCTCTTCCATTATCTGAAGCCCCTCTGGTATCCTGATTACTCCCTAGCTTCCACATATAAGAAGAAACATATGACCCTTCACTTTCTGTGACTAGCTAATCTCAACATAATGTTCTCCAGGTCCATACATTTTCCTGCAAATGACATAATTTTGTTCCTTGTGGCTAAGTAGAATACCACTGTGTGTATTTCCCATAATTTTGTAATCCATTCATCTGTTAAGGGACACCTAGGTTGGTTCCATAATTTGGTTATTGTGAATTGTGCTGCTATAAACATGGATATGCATATATTACTATAATATTCTGATTTCAGTCCCTTTGGAAAAATACCCAGGAATTGTATAGCTGGATCATATGGTGGATTTATTTCCAGTTACCTGAGGTATCTTCACACTGATCTCTATAGCAGCTGCACTAATTTGCAATCCTACCATCACTGTAGAAGAGTTCCTATTTCCCCACATCCTCACCAGCATTTATTGTTGTTTGACTTCTTGATGATTGCCATTCTGATTGGGGTTAGATGGACTCTCATTGTAGTTTTGATTTGCATCTTCCTGAGCTAATGATGTCGAACATTTTTTCATGTATTTATTGGCCATTTGTATTTCTTCTTTTTTGAAGTGTCTATTTAGTTCTATTGCCCATTTCTTGATTGGGTTATTAGTTTTTTTTTAGTGTGGAGTCTTTTAAGTACTTTGTATATTCTAGATAATAGTCCTCTATTAGAGGGATAGCTGGCAAAGATCTCTGATTCTATAGGCTCATTCTTTAGTCTCCAACATATAGGCACAGGTAGAAACTTCCTCATAAGACCCTCAAAGCTCAGGAAATTAAAGCAAGATTAACAAATGGGATGACATTAAACTAAAAAGTTTCTGCTCATCAAAGGAAACTATCAAGAATCTATGCTTATTTCTGAGTGGAATGCAGCACTTTTTTAGTCTTTTAAAAATAATAATAGCAGATGCTTTAATATCTAATATAGTTTCTGCTTTCATGAAATATTTAGAAAATCTAACTCAAGCAATAAAGGAAAAGGCAAGCTTTCAAAGTGAGTGTGGGGACAGAGAAGGCAGTTTCTTCACTTCTAGTCATTTGGCTAGCCTCAGGAAAACAAATTTTGATTTTTCATATTAACAGTAAATAGCTTCATGCTGTTAATACAATATCACAAGCACTTTATTCAGAGTGTAATTGTTTCCCTAAACCACCCACTCATCCATTTTCCCTGTGAAGATCTGCAAAATATGTTGGAACTTTCACCAACTAGTAAATGTTCTTTTCATATCATACTTTGACGTATTTCTTTAGACTCATACAAATCAAAGGAAATTTGATTCATAAGCTCATTGCTACTAATATTTGTGGTATGTTTCTATTTCTCACATATTTAGAGTGAATGTTTTGATAGCTATAACCTCACTCCTCTTTGCTAGGAATTCTATATCTTGAAAATTAATGGATTGGTTTCCATTTGAACTTAAAGTTAACTGGTTTCTACATTAATTCAGCAGCACAGAAGTCTCTTCTGAAGGTGAAGAGAAATTTTATTTATAAAATACATTCAACATTAATGACAAGATCCTCTTTGATCTAATAAAATGAAAATTTTATTAGCCAGGCTTGGTGGCGCACGCTTGTAATCCCAGTACTTTGGGAGGTGGAGACGGGAGGATCCGGATTCGCTGCCAGCCTCAGCTCTCGCTCTTTCTCTCCCTGTCTCTCTCTCTCTCTCTCTCTCTCTCTCTCTCTCCTTAGTGAGGCCCTCCGCAACTTTGTGAGACCCAGTTTCAAAATAAAGTATAAAAAATCGGGCCGGGGGCGTAGCGCGGAGGTAGAACGCCCGCCCCTGCGTTCAATCCCTGGTACCGCAAAAAAAAAAAAAAGAAATAATTCAATCATAAATTTTTAAAAAGGAAACTAACCATTTGTGGGATGGTACTGGAGATTGAACCCAGGGACATTCTACCTCTGTGCTGTACCCACAGCCCTTTTTATTTTTTGTTTTGTTTTGAAACAGGATCTCATAAGGGTACTGAGAGTCTCACTTTGTTGTTGAGGCTGTCCTCGAACCTGCAATCCTCCTGCTGTCTCAGCCTCCCAAGTACTGGGATTATTGGTGTGTGCCACCATGCCTGGCTGAAAGTAAACATTTAAACAGAAAGCTTCACTGATTTCTTTTTTTTAGAGGTAAACAGAAACTACTTCAATTTTAAAAATCATATATCAAAATCTGGGTATAAAAAAAATTTTAATACCCAGAATCTCAAGTTATACTATTTTGAAGCATTTAGCATTTTAACCATTCAACAATATATCCTTCACTATTTTTGCCACCAGCCTTTGGTACAAGCACATCATTCCCACTGGGACAGAAGGAAGTTAGTAATGTTCATTGCATGAAGAATAGATCCGAATGACAATTTTGTGGAGGCAGGCAGGAAATGACAGATTTGGCTGTGAGACAGAGCTTGATTAACATCAATGTTGTTAGCATTTTGTCTTCTTTTTCAAGGTCTGAATTATGGAATCTCCCTTCTAAGGGTTGAAATAAAATTTCATCATTTTTTATGTTTTACAAATTTAAGGCCAGAAAATAGTAAATATTGAAAGGACCAAAAAGTTAAGCTAACTTTTTGTGAATTTCTTTTCTGAACGTGCATGACAGTAGAACTACCAGTTGAAAAGGGAATGGAAAATGTGGTCAATCAGGGAATATTTTACAAGTAGAAAGAATACTCTTTTCAAAACACACATTAATTTTGAAACTTTTAATCACTTCTAATTACTGTTGCATAAAAACCCAAACCCTAATCAAAAGACACAAAGCCTATGAGGCTCCTTTATCCTCCAACTTTAAGCCCGCTAAGCATCCTGCACACAGGGGCCTTCCCTGAACAAGTTTGAGCATCTGCCTGGACCACTCTTCACTGTCCTTTTGTCTGTCAGAGTCAACTCAGACATTTCCCCAAGAAAACCTTTCCTGTGCCTATTGATGAAATCAAACTTCCCGTCATAAGCTCTTGCAACATCCTCTAACTCTCCTTTGAAGCTCTTATTACAATATCAATGCACATCATTTGTGTGATCCTTTGCTTAATGCTAATTTTCCTAACCAGACTATAAATTCCTTGAAGCAGGAACTTACTTAACTCAGTGTCTGACTTCTGTTCAACCTTGGGTCCATAGCATCTATTAGGGACTGAACTATATGACCCCAAAAGTCATATGTTGATGTCCCTCAGAATATGACTAAGTTTGGCACAGGGATTTTAAAAGGTAATTAAGTTCAAATCAGGTCGTTAGAATAGACTGCAATCCAACATACCTGGTGTCCTTATCAGAAGAGATTGGGGCATTAACATGCACACACAGAGGGAAGATCACATGAAGACACCGCAAGAAGGTGCTATCTACACACCTTAGAAGAAACCAACCTTACTCTCACTTTGATCTCAGACTTTTTGCCTCTAGAATTGTGACAAATAAGTTACTATTGTTTAAGTTACACAATCTGTAGTATTTTGTTATGGAAGCCCTAGAAAATGAATACAATGACTAACTTAAAGTCTGGCACATTGTAAATGACCACTGTGAATCAATGTAAACCAGGGTCTGAATCCTAACACTACCACAATTTAGTTGTATTATCTTAATCACATTTCTAAAGAATATCTGTAAGCCTCATGCCCCTCTTTTTATAGGGTTGGGTCAGTAAAACACAATTTATAGCATTATTGAGAAACTTCACAATGGACATGTGCCAGCATCAACACATTTTCCATTCCTTCTACTTCTTCTCTTGGAAGAATGAGTAGGAGAAGTCAATCTCTGTC
The DNA here is from genome assembly GCA_004027185.1 of Glis glis. Taxonomy (NCBI): domain Eukaryota; kingdom Metazoa; phylum Chordata; class Mammalia; order Rodentia; family Gliridae; genus Glis; species Glis glis. The sequence continues at coordinate 65,630 of PVJS01002350.1, read as the reverse complement.
GAAGCTCAATAAATAAGTGACTGGTCCTTAGTGATAACATATGCACGTTTAGACAGCATTTTGCCTTTCAGACCCCCATATTTAGAATTTTTAAAACCCAATCAAGCACTCAAAGAGTGGAAGTTGTTTCGTTCTTCAAATCTTTGACAACCACTTCACAAAATCTCATTGTGGATTGAAATAAACAAACTGCCATCAAAATTTAGAATAAAGCATCTAAATCATATGTAAAAATAGATAAATGCCTCTTTCTATTTTTTCAGAGTGGTCAGTCTTCCAGGACCTGCCTCCACACTGCTCTGCCTTATGTCAGCAGAAGGAATCCAAAAGACTCATGCCCAGGACGAGGCTGAGCATCTTGTTTCTGTGCAAGCTCCACATCAATGAGGGACTTCTTGGGCTATTAAATTTTGTGTTTGACACAGGAGGCTCACAGGTTCGAGGACAGCCTCAGCAACTTAGTGAGGCCTTCACAACCTAGCAAGACCTTGTCTCAAAATAAAAATAAAATATAGGGCTGGGGATGTACCTTAGAGTTAGAATTCCCCTGGGTTCAATCACAAAGAAAAAAAAACTTACACATATATGAAATCAAATCACTATCCCTTATAGTATTTTTTGTTTGTCTCTATTAAAATCAATTTCCACTAATTAAAAATAAATGTGGAATTTACTTAAAAACCCTTTAGAAAAATAATTGGCTGGGGGTATGGATCAAAATTTTTAAAAAATCATAACTTTTCCTCACTAAAGGCCACTGGGGAATATACTAGATTAAACAAATGTGTCAACAAGCCACCACTTCACAAAATACAGATATTAAGTGAAGTAAGAGTTTATACAGTCTGGTATGGTAGTGCATACCTGTAGTACTTGGGAGGCTGAGACAGGAGGATTGCAGATTCAAGGCTAGCCTCAGCAACTTAGCAAGACCCTCAGCAATTTAGTAAGAACTTCTTTCACAATAAAAAATAAAATATGGATGGTGGTGTAGTTTGAAGGTAGAATACTTCTAGGTGCAGTTCCCCAGTACCCTTCAAAAAAAAACTTTATGGGAAGGATGATAGGAAAAAGAAAAAGAAAAAGAAAACCCAAACCAAAACAGAACAACAAAAACAAAATAGCAGCCAGTAATCAATAGTAGGGTCAAACTAAGCTAGCATGGCAAGCTTTGCTGTTCAGTTGCCCATCCAGGTCCACTTGAATCTGAGAGCATGATAATAAAGGCTTTTGTTTTCAATGATTGTGTATCCTGTAGCTATCATCAAACATATGCCAGCATCTCCATCTTTCTCAAGCTGTTCTTCTTCTGGGTCTTCAAGGAACGATCACGCCACTTCTCTTGCTATGCTCATTACTTTAGTCTGTCAGCTTTCTTCATTCTGACCACTTATGCATTTGACTATTGGTAATAAAAACTCTGCTATGTTTCAAATTCTAAATACTCTTCCAGTGGGTGAGTGAGATCAGCCCTCTAACATGTTCCACTCTGCTTCATCCTGAAAGATTCTAACCAATGGTAGGCCGATAGCAACTTCTTAGAATTTAGGACTCCCCCTCCCACATCCAACATCTCCCCTCCCTACCACAGACAGAATAGATCTGGACCGCCTACTCTAATTCCAAGAAACATACCTTTATTCACACTGACCCTCAATATCAGTTAGGATTGCATTGGCTACAAATAACAGAACCATCTAAAACTGGTAATAGCTCACCACAGTAACATGCTAATAAACCTTACCCTGTACCATTTTCTTTTCCCTCCCTATATTACTTCCTCCTTGTCCTACCAGTGCTTCCTGGAATCGTCTTCCAAATAAGTCCCTATACTCATATCCTAACTTGAGAGTATATTTCTGGGATACTATAGCCAAGGACAGTGGGGAGGGAAAAGAAACATCTATGTCTATGCAACCACTGCACAGTCTGCTGGGGACTCTTTAGCCCTATTCTGATTGCATTTGCTGGAACAAGCCCTGATTTTAGTAGTTTTAGGGTTACTACTCAGATTTGTCATACTATAGCCTCTTCTTCCCCCTACATTTATTGAGGTATAATTCACAAATATAGCTGGATCTTATTACCTCTTGATCTCATTACTTCTTCATTTTGAATGGATAGTTGTGCTGGTATATACTCTTTTGGACAGTTTTTTTTTCAGTAGTTTGAATATGCCATCTCACTCTCCCTACACCAAGTCACACTTCTCTTCCTGCTTTCAGAATCCTCTTTAGCTCTTTGACTTCTGAGAGTTTAAGTATAGTATGTATGTTCGAGTGTGCACCTCTCTATCTTCCACTTACTTGGCATCTTTGGGCTTGAACATGGATGTCCATTTTCATCACTAGATTTAGGAAGCTTTGTCATTATTATTTAAAAATGCAACCTGCCCTTTCTGTTTTTCTTTCTCTTTCTGTTTTTCTTTTCCTTTTGGGACTCCATAATGGGTATATTGGTTTTCCAGACAATGTCCCATAAATCTTTTAGGCTTTTTCACTTTTTTTTCCTTTTTGCTTCTTTCGCTGACTAATTTCAAGTGATGTCTTCAAGTTCAATGATTCTTCTGTTCAATCAAGTCAGCTGTTGAAGCTTTTACTCCATTTTTCACTTTTCACTGTGTTCTTCACCTCCAGAATTTGTTTGGTTCTTTTTTATTTATATCACTTTATAAACTTCTTATTTTGTTCATGCATTGTTTTCCTGATATTATTGTGTTGTCTCTGCGTGTCTGTGTCTTTTGTAGTTTGATGAGCTTTGTGTGTGTGTGTGTGTGTGTGTGTGTGTGTGTGTGTGTTTTATACAGGGAATTGAACCCAGAGGCATTCTACCTCTGCCTCTGAACTACACTTCTGGCTGCTGAGAGTCTCACTAAGTTGATGAGGCTGGTTTTGAACCTCCTATCCTCCATCTCAGCCTTCCAAGTACTGGGATTATAGGAATGTGACACCACACCCAGCCTAACGTGGACTGAATCCCTGAAATCTCCAGAACTGTGAGCAAATAAATCTTCCTTCCTCTAAGCTCTGCGGTCAGGTTTATGGGGTCACAGCAGTGAGAATGCTGACTGAAATATCTCCTTTTCCAGACTTTCCAGACTATCTTTATTTGGCAAAGATCTTTACCTCCAGGTAGACATGAGTGCACCACCTGGGTGGTGTGCACAATGGCACCAGGTTTGTCACCAGGTCTAGAGCACATACAGTAGCACCAGGTCTAAGACACAGACACACTCATATATGGTTCTAAGGCTAGGAGAGGTTTTCAGTGGTTCCAATTCTGGGAGGGGCACAGTGGTGGCTCCAGACAGCTCCATGAAGCAGGGTCTGCATCATCATGGACAGCAAAGGCTGCTAGGGTCTTCCTGCTCTCCTTTTCCCCCATGGGGAGATGCCATTGCCAAGGGGATTCCTCTTGGTGCTGTGCTGTGCCAGTCTAGGGGATGGGACAACACAAGTAAAACTGCCAACTCTGTTTTGTGGTGCCATCATCAGGCTTTGTGCTACACTGGGTTGTTTCAGCTTCTTTTTTCTACTCCAGAGCACTCCCAGAATTATTTTAATCTATGGTTAGCTGTTAAATCACTATTTTTGTTGGGAGATAAAGTCTAAGAGCTTCTAATCTATATGTCCCTGCCATTCAGGACTATAGTCTTTTGATATAAGACAATTTATTATTCACTGACTAAAATTATTTCACTTACCATAAAACTTGTTTTTTTCTTTTGCGGTACCAGGGATTGAACCCAGTGGCATTCTACCTCCGAGCTACACCCCTGGCCCTATTTTTTATACTTTATTTTGAAACCAGGTCTCATGAAGTTGCGGAGGGCCTCACTAAGTAGCTGAGACTGGCCGTGAACCCGGATCCTCTGGTCTCCACCTCCCAAGTACTGGGATTACAAGCATGCACCAATAAAACATGTTTTTAAAATTAGTTTTTCTCACTTCATGAAGCAAATCATAAACAAAAGAAAAGTTAGTGCTGATAGTACTGAGAGTTTATACTTTCTCCTAAGTGAAGAGAGGGGACCTTATTATCTTCATTCAGACATGAATCTGGGTGGCCTTGATGTGGGGTTAATTTATAGTTGGGTTAAGACTTCAGCTGCAAATCAGCTGAGAACTGGACTCCAGCTCTCCTTCCCCCTGTCCAACAATACCATGTACTGTCTTCCTATTTATGCCTGCAAATCCTCACATTTGACTCTGGCAATATTTTACTCCTTCTGAATCTATTCACAAAATAAAAGCAAAAATTAGCATTTTTGTCTGAAGCCTTGGTGCACTTCTCCCTACTGAATCCTGCCCTCAACTTCCCTCTGTCATTCTCCTTTGTTTTACTGTTGAGCAAAGACCTGCAACCTACTGCCTCCACGGCATTCATGTGTTTCCTACCAGTTTTACCTCATCCTCTGAGGTGTTGTTTCTACATTTATCATGCCTTGAAAACCAAGGAGGACTATGGTTTTTGGCATGAGAAATTTAGGGAGAAGTGTTGTTTACTGAGATGGTAAAGATTGGGAAAGAAGATATTTGAAAGGAAAATCAAGAGTCTGATATTGGGCTTGTGAAATTCAGTATTCTAGTAAACATCCAAATGTTGTCAAGAAGGGAGTGCTATACAAATGTTCCTGATTTGGGATGGTGTTAAGTCTCTATAAACCAATCATAAGCTAAAATAAGTCAGAAATGCATTTAATATGCACCTAACCTACCAAACATCATAGCTAAGCCTGCTGTACTTTAAATGTGCTCAAAATATCTCTATTAACCCACAGCTGGACAAGATCATCTAACACAAAGCCTATTTTATAATAAAGTATAGACTATATTGTGTAATTCATTGAATACTGTACCAAAAGTGAAAAACACATGACACTTTTTCACCATCATGAAGTTGAAAAATCACAAGGAGAATGAACTATCACCAGCCAGAGACCATCTGTATAGGAGTCTGACTGTATGAGAGAAATTCACACTGGAGATATAAATTTGGAATAACTCAGAATTAATAAATATCTATATAGATACCTCTATCTATCTATCTATCTGTAGATATATATCTTTATCGATAAATGTTTATATTTTCCCAGAATATAGATATTTATAGATAGATATTAGATGTGCTAAGAAGGATTCCGCGACCAAACCTACCTCAGTAAGAAGAGCTGTTGTCATTGCTTGATGAATAGACATTTCTCAAAAGAAGAAATACAAATGGCCAATAAACATATGAAAAAGTGTTCAGCATCATTAGCAATCAGGGAAATGCAAATCAAAACTACTAACTATGGAGTTACATTCCATTAACTCCAATTAGAATAGCAATCATCAAGAATGCAAACAATAATAAATGCTGGCAAGGACGTGGGAAGACAAGAACTCTTATACACTGTTGGAGGTTCTGCAAATTAGTACAACCACTATGAAGATCAGTGTGGAGGTTTCTCAGAAGACTGAAAATGGAACCACCATATGACCCAGTTATACCTCTCCTGGGCATTTTTCCAAAGAAATTGAAGTCAGGATATTATAATGATACATGCCTATTCATGTTTATAGCAGAACAATTCACAATAGCCAAATTATGGAACCAGCCTGGGTGTCCATCAACAAATGAATGGATCACAAAACTGTGAGATATACACACAATGGAATTTTAATCAGCCATAAAGAAGGGGGATGGGATCTGGAAAAAAATGCACTAAGTGTTGTGGGCATGTTTATTCCTATCACTCTATACATCAATAGGATACAAAATTACAATGTACCAATAAAAGTATAAAAATAAATATAAACATTTCTTGTCATTACAAAATGAAAAAGTAGATTTAAAACATTATGGAAAGGATTCACTGCTCTAGATGCCATTAAAAACATTCATGATTCATAGTAGGAGGTCAAAATATCAACATTAACAAGAGTTTGGAAGAAGTGGATTCTAACGCTTATGAATTACTTTGAAGGGTTTAAGACTTTGGTGGAAGAAGTAACTGCAGATGTGGGGACAATAGCAAGAGAACTAGAATTAGAAGTGGAGCCTAAAGATGTGATTGAATTGCTACAAACTCATGATAAAGTTTTAATGAATGAGGAGTTGCTTCTTATGGAGAACAAAAAACTTGGTTTCTTAAGATGGAATCTACATGTGGTAAAGGCACTTTGAATGTTGCTGAAATGACAACAAGCAATTTAGAATATCACCTAAACCTAGTTGACAATGCAGTGGCGGAGTTTCAGAGAATTGATTCCAGTTTTGAAATAAGTTCTACTGTGGTTAAAATACTGTTCAGCCAGGCATGGTGGTGCACACCTTTAATCCCAGTACTTGGGAGGCTGAGACAGGAGGATCACAGGTTCAAAGCCAACCTCAACAACTTAGTGAGGCCTTTGGCAACTTAGTGAGAACTTATTTCAAAATAAAATAGGCTAGGGGTATAGTTCAGGAATAGAATGTCCCTGAGCTCAATCCTCAGTACCACAAAGAAGTTTTTTTTTTTAAATAGAGTCAAATAGCATCACATGCTACAGAGAGATCTTTCATGAAAGGGTCAATCAATGTTACAAACTTTATCATTGCCTTATTTTAAGAAATGCCCACAGTCACACCAGATTTCAGCAACCACCCCCCTGATTAATCAGCAGCCATCAACAAGGCAAGACCCTCTACCAGCAAAAAGGTTATGACTCACTGAAAACTCAGATAATCATTATTATTTGAAATTAAGTTATTTACATTGCTTTCTAGATGTAATGCTATTGCACACTTAATATAGATTTCAGTATAGTATAAAAATAACTTTTATATATACTGGGAAGCCAGTATATTCAGATTTTCACTTTATTGCCCTAATCTGAAACCAAACCCACAATATCTCTGGGATATGCCTGTATACAAACTTGGCACTATGGCTAATGTTTTGTTTTCATAACAGTCAGATTCAGGCAATTTGAGATCTTTAAATAATGTAATCAATTGATTTTGATATGATAGCCTGGATTTTCGATTAATAAAAATTAAACTGTTATAATAGTATTCTTCTACAATCAGATTGAAAGTATAAAGATGTAATATAAAGATTTGTGTAAGTCTAAATCTAGTAGCAACCAAATTTGGTTTATAGGACTAGCCATGTACTCAGGAAATTTGTAATAGCCTTCTTCTCCCCTGCCCCACACAGATCTGAAGTGACCGAACACTCTATGTCATGTGTAACTTTCAGCAGAATGAAGCTTAACCTGGCTTCTTCTCCATCAGAAGGTCATTTCCTTGGAAAGACCTGACCCCGATGGTGAACACAGCTCTAATTGGAGCTCCAATGTTGTAATACACAAGATGTTCTCAGAACAATCACCAGATGGGGAGCTTGACTAATTGGCCAAGGATGTTTTATGTTCTGGTCATCCTTTGGCAAAAGGAACAAAGAGAGACCAAGAAGCCCAGTGGCTAGAACACAGTAGTGTGGAGTCCCGGGACCTGTCCTCCATTTGTTGTGGGTCTCTAGACAATTTCTTTAATCTTAGAGATTCTGCATACTTCTCTAAGATATTTTCCAGAAAATCTTACAGGCAGAATTATAAAGCTTAAATGGGAGGAACCCTTTATCTTAAAGCATTCTTTCCTGCAAGAAATTAGACTTATTTCTTAATAAATTCTTTTTAGTTAGCATGCAGAGTCGCACAGTGGCATTTTCATAGGGATGGAAGATTTTGTGAGATAAAGAACCACTGGGCGTCAAAGCTCAAGGGCCAGGGCCCTTGCATGGCAAAGGGCAGCCTCAGGACAAATCCACCCACTTGATGCCTTATTTCTTCCTATTGACCCAGAAGATGGGAATGAAGTGAGCATCTCAGAGCAGAAATGTAGCCAAGCTAGAAACCGGCCTTAGTAGAAACAAGTGGGTGTCGGAATATTTAGAAATAACACACCACCAAAACTAGACAGGAAAAGAATGTTTTCAAACTTGTAAATATTTAGAATTAAAGCATGAAGGATTAATGCTCTAATTAGCTGATGAGAGTCTGTCCTTCCTATTAGTCTGTGGGTTCCTCATGTTCTTGTTCCCCCAGGTTTGCTCAGTTCTGATCAGGTATGCCATGCTGCAACTCTTGCCAGGACAGTGGTCAAGACAGTAGAGTTCAAGAGGCCTGAATTGGGCCAGGGACAAACTAAGGTCATAGAAGAGAACCACAGAAAATAGATAGGACTCAGAAACTCAAGGGGGAGGGCAGAAAATACTCATTTTGAGACCAGAATAAAGGGAGACTAAGTAAGCATAACAGAAAGTAGAAGCATAGGAAGGAAAGCAGATGAACTGGAGGAGAGATTGGTGGCAAAGAAAAATATAAATCTGAGTACGTCATTTCAGATGCCTAGGCAAAAGTGGCTTGGCGGGCTCTAGAAAGGAGGTTTGACAGGACAAGCCTGGGTGCCAGCCCAATTCTTCCTGCTTCTTAAAGCAGCCTGGCTTGCTTTTGCTATAATGCAATTTAAACAATGTTAGGTAAAAAAAAAATCTGAAAATTAAAAAAAAGTAAATAAAAGCAGAAACCAAATGATTTGTCACAGCTGGGCAGAGTGTGGTTAGCCAGGACAAAGACAGACCAGGCAGTAACTCAAAAGAGAGGTACCAACTCCGAGGGAGTCTCTGATCAAAGGAGAGCTTGGCTGGCTCTGAGCTGTTGTTGAAAGATCCTAACACCAAAACCTTGCAGGCACTGGCCGCTCCTTGTTCTGCCTCACAGCTGCAAGTCACAATTTTAGAAGGAGCAATAATTCCACAGCAAAGTTATGAGCTATTATTAGATATCTGAAAAATCATTTTTTAAAACATGGTAAAAGTACTAGGTTTCAAAATCGTAATATGCTCATATATATGTATGTATACACGTGTGTATGTACATATACATGTATAAAATTTTAGTTAAGCTTTTGTTCCCTAAGTTTATGAAAATCAATTACATTCTTTTGATGATTGTTTTAGTCAAAAAGTAAATCTACACGTCCTGTGTTGAATAAAAAGGGAGTATGCTTGCTATGTTTCTGTCTAAATCTTCTGACCTTTTCTCTTCCAAATAAATTGGTACTATTAATAATTTGGTCCCCCAAATCAGAGAAAAACATAAAATTAATCCCCTCTCCAATGAATTTAGGTGATGTAACCAGGCCAGACTTTTGGCCTACATCTAGTTCCATGACTAAAATCACTTGAGAAGTGCTTGTTTCTCATCCACGTTTGGTAATAAGAGGGATGGTGGGTGGGTGTCCACTGTGGGAGACAGTAGGTCAACGGCCCAATGCCAGTGGAGACAAACAGATGTTGTGGTTAACCAAACTGGAGGAGGAATATGTGAATTTTATTCCAGGAGTATCTTGCCAAAAGTGCTACAAAGAGAAAAATCCATGCTTAATCCTCTACCTCCCATTTGATGGAAAATAGACGCATTCGTCTGAATTCTTCAAAGATCTTTGGCAACTTGGTCTTTCCAATGAATACAGCACAAAAGGAGCATGAGTATTGACCCTTTCCACAAACCACCAACTTTAGTGTGCACATTCTTTAAAAGTGGGTGTGAAAAGTTGAAGCAAATTCTATGTGTAAATAAAATTTTACCTTCCACTTAACAAGAAAGAAAAAGAGTATTAACAAGAAAAGAAAAGCATGCACAGTTGTCAAGCAAGTTCGTTTCAGAAAATGTCAGACATGTGCTTTTCTTGGAAACCTCAAAGATCAAGGGACATCTATTGTTATTTATTACTAAAAAACTGGAAGGGACCTATTTAGTGAATGTTTTAACCTGTGCCTGAGAATTCTAAAAGAGTATTTTTCTGTACAAATTTCTGAGCCAATAATTTTATAAGTAGAACGTATAACTACGATGCACCAATAAATGTAATAAATTTAGAAATAAATAAATAAATATAAAAAAGAAAATATGGGCACTTTATTTTAAGTGCTATAAAACTACTACCTGTATATTTGCCATGGACCTTGAAATAGTCCATAGTGTGGGAATGAGGGAAAGAGGATTAAGCCTGCAATATTGGCATGGATAAGTCAAAGGTAAGCAAGAGGAAGTTTTGTCTACTTCCCAAGAAGTACATTAAGGCCAAGAGTATGAATAAAATGAAGTGAAAATGGAGACAATAACTAGACAAGCCAGAGGCCCTGACCACTGTTCAGAACATAGATTTCCTTGATACCCACAATCCTGCAGAACGCAGTTACCCTCACTTGTGTACCTAAAGGTGTGTGGCAGGCAAAATCCTAAAATAAAGGGCCCCTCTGTGACCCATGCCCTTGTAAAATCTCCTGTCTCCTTGAGGATGAGCAGAACCTATAAATATGATGAGACATCACTCTCATGATTGTATTATGTTATATGGCAAAATGATATGACCTGAATGAGCCTGGCCTAATCACAGGACCCCTTTAAAAGGAGAGAGTGGCCAGGTGTGGTGGCGCACGCTTGTAATCCCAGTACTTGGGAGGCTGAGACCGTAGGATCCAGGTTTGCGGCCAGCCTCAGCTACTTAGTGAAGCCCTCTGCAACTTAGTGAGACTCTGTTTCAAAATAAAGAATAAAAAATAGGGCTGGGGGTGTAGTCTGGAAGTAGAATGCCCCTGGGTTCAATCCCCAGTACTGCAAAAAAAAAAAGGAAAGAGTGTTCTCTGGCTGGTTGCAGAAGAACTAGGAGATTCGAAAGCTAGCAGACAATGAGGAGCTCTTCCTACACCCCCAAGGAAATTAATTCTGCCTATTGCCAATAAACCTGGGAGAGAGTCTCAAGCCTCCAAAAGAACCATAGTCCTGACCCTGAGCAAAGAATCCATATAAACTTGACCTAGACTTCCGCCCTATACAACTGTGAGATAACAGATGAGAATTGTTCTAGGCTGCTACATTTGTGGTAACATATTACACAGCAATAGAAAAACTAATGCAAAGTGCTAACGTTAACTGCTCAGTCAATTATGGCTAAGAGTCCCCTAACATTCTAACTTCACACATCCTAAGAGTCTTCCAACGCTGTAAATCTGTCACTTGAATAACAAGGTTCTCTGATAATGTTTCATGTTAGGGCAGTCACTAAGCTGGACAGGAAAATGGATAGAATTAGAGAATATTATGCTTAGTGAGATCAGCCAGTTTCAGAAAGTCAAGGGTTGAATGTTTTCTCTTATATATGGAAGCCAGAGAGAAAATAGGAAACAAAGGGGACTTTTGATAATTGAAGAAAGTGACCAGTAGAATAGTGGAGGAAGGTGGGGAGGAGAAAAGGAAGAACTGATGAAAGAAACAGTTCAAATTATGCTGTGCTCACGACCAATCTCACTAACATGTACCAGGAGGGGTGGGTAGTGGGGCGGGATAGGGAAACACACCAAGACCTGTGTGTGTGTACGTTTCTATCACTTTGAATCTCCCTATGATGTACAATTCCAATGCACCAATAAAGGTATAAAAACTTAAACTCATGAATTGAACTGATGAAATACTTCTTCAGTATCTGTAGATGTCTCTCCCTAGAAACTGTTTAAAATGAAATTTAGGGAAAAAATTCAGAATTTTTTAGTAAACAGTTTCTTAGTATTATTATACTATAGGGAATTGGTGTTCAATTGTAGCAAATTTGCAGCCTTTTATGGAATTTTTTTTTTTTTACTGTGGTCATCCAAACCTGTGTGAAAATTATAGGTTGTTCAAGTCACATGCTCACTTAATGTCACCTTAGAATGTTTTCCAACATGAGGATTTGACCCAATGTCCATAATTTCAAAGAATATAAATCTGGTAACCATAAAATGGTATGCCAGCAGAGCCAAGTATAGAAACCACGTGCAGTGGAGCAAGCATGTTTCCACTTGGTCCTGTGCTCTTCATCCTAGAGAAGCCCTCCTCCTCCAAAATCAATCTTGCTTTACTTATGCTTGTTTTAAATATCTAGTACATACAATAAACTACCACATACGGTAATGAAGACCATACCATTTAAGAGTACATTAAATACTGATAGAGTATTTTAAATTGAAACAAGTGAGTCACAAATCCAAACTTAAACAACATATTCTCTGGATGAAAAGTGTCTCAAATATTTGAAAGAAGATCTTTATGTAAAACTGTAATATACAGAAAAAAGGGGGGAAATGTAAATATTCTATCCTTTCCCCAAGGAGTGAGCTGGACTTCACTTGTTTTTTAAAACCTGAATGGTAACAGATTTTAGTCTTAGTTTGTATTGCAAGGACTATAAAAATGGCAATTCTGAAGTTTAAAAAAATCTGTCTTAGCAGGGCATGGTAGGGTACACCTATGATCCCCATACTTGGGAGTCTGAGACAAGAGGATCGCAGCTTCAAGGACAGGGTCAGCAACTTAAGTAAGACCCTCAGCAACTTAAGGAGACCTTGTTTCTAAACTTAAAAAATAAAAAGGGCTGGGGTAGAATACCCCTGGCTCAAAAAAAGTCTGACTTAAAAAAAATTAGAAAATGGCACACTGGCTATTAAAAAGTAACATTCTTTAGTAATGAATAAAACAATCCTAACTAGTTAAGTTTAGATTTCTATGAACAGAACAATTTTTAAATGTTTAAATAGAGTCAGGTATGTGCAAATATATCCAAGTAAATGAGTTAACATGATAGTTATTATTGATAGTTATTATTTTAGACTATTATTTTAGACTATATTTCCCTCTTGACTTTCTTTGACTTTAGTATATCTTTTGATGTCAGTCCATTTATTATCTATAAAACTGGTTCCAGTTACACATTCAAATACTGTAAAGTTTGGTAGGACAACTGAAGGAATTAAAAGATTCCAAATAATTTCCAAATGACTCAGAAAAGGCCACAGTGCAATTATTATTGCTTATGAAGTCTAGAAAAGCATCTGCAATGTTACCTAATCACTTATCACCATCTTTTTTCATATCTGCTCAGATCTATTCACTTCTGAGAGTGATGAGGCAACACTGTATATACACCAGTGTGCATGCAGCCCCATCTTGACAGCTATTTGACATTACACTGATCCTCTTCCCTCCTGCTCAGCACCAGCTCTCGAGAGCTGTACTGCTCTGCGTGAGCCACTTCATCCCACAGCCTTCGCAGGATGAGGACCCAGTGAGACAAGAGACACACTGTTCCTATTTACTACCACTTGAAGAACATCGAGGGAGGGATTCAGCATGTCAGGATATCAATGTAAAGATACTGTGCCCAACAAGTCTTGTGCAACCAATTTATTGAATGGGCTACAAAGCATAAGTAGAAACATTTTTTTATTCTTTCTCGTATCTGCCTTCAAACTGTTCAGTCATATTTTCCTTCCTTTGTGTCTTAACCATATCTAAAACAGACCCCATAGCTTTCTGATTACTTCCATGCATTAGAACAGTCTCTTTTCTGTCTCCTTTCCAGTGTAATATACATCAAAACCATTCAGTTCCCACTCAGTGTTAAGCCTCCTTCAGGCCTGATGACCAATGTCCGAGGGTCTGGAAGCAAGGACACGTCTTGGTCTTTCACTCCTCCTTGCTTCTCCATCTTCATCCTCACTCACTGTGCTTCCTCTGGCTCCCTCAAGACTGGGATTGGGGAAAGGATGAATGTTAAAAGAGAGAAATCTATTTTAAATCAGTGGCATTATTTGTGGTTCTCACTTGGTTGATGGAAAACCTCTGTCATGGAAGATGTCTCACATATCAGATGTTTTGGGGCAGAATCTCTGGAGACCCCTCTGTAGAAACCTTCCACATTTCACCATTTAACAACTTGGACAAATATTTTTTCTAGATGATTTCACATGATATCCTTAGTCTCCATTTCTAATGTCACCCCATACAGTCTCCATTTGCTCAGTCTCCTCACCCCACTAGGCATCCTCTCTAAAGAGCCCTATTTTGCTTTCTTTTAAAGTGCCCTCTCTGGTTCAAGGAAATGAATACTTCCCCTCTCATTATGGAGTTGGTTGCATCCTTCTCTGTTTGCAAGGCCTTCAACAGTTACCCAAGGCAGTCTCTCACATTTATATGCTTTTAGGTAAATTTTTCCTGGTGCCTATTGAAGCCAAAATTAACAGATTAGCATCATCCAAGAAAATGCTAATACCCCCTCCACACTGGTTGAGGCATGGAAGGTCCTACTCATTTCTGTAGATCAACCAGCAACCACCAGGAGCAACATGTCAGTTTCCTCCACCATAATTGTTTTTCTCAGAGAAGGAACCTGTTATAGTTTGGAACTGGGATATCCCCAAAAGCGCGTGCATTGCAGGCTTGGTCTCTAATGCAGCAATGTCCAAAGGTGGGGCATTGGGGAAGTAATTGGATCATGAGGGCTCTGACTTCATCAGTGAATTAATCCATTGAGAGCCGAGTGGGTTACTGGGAAGTGGCGGAAACTGTAGACAGGTAGGGCATGGTTAGAGGAAGTAGGTCACTGGAAGTCACTGGGCTCCTTCACTCTTGGTCCCTGGCCTCTTCATTTCTCTCTCTCTCTCTCTCTCTCTCTCTCTCTCTCTCTCTTTCCTTCCCAGCTGCCATAAGCTGAGCAGCTTTCCTCTACCACACACTTCCACCATGATGTTCTGCCTCACCTTAAGACCAAAGCAATAGAGCCAACCAACCATGGACTAAAACCTCTGACATCATGAGACAAAATAACCCTTTCCTCCTTTTGGTTGTTCATCAGTTATTTTAGTCACAGCAAAGAAAAAGGTAATATAGCACCTTTTCCACTTAGTATAAGTTAGGAAAAAACAGCTCCCCCTGGGTAGGCCAACAATCTTTCACACAAGATCGTTCTCCTACTGCAGATCACGCTTTTTCAGATCTATCATCTCATGAAACATTGGCTAAGGATCAGAGACAATTTTAACTTTTTAGCAAGTGTGATGGAAATGTCAGTACTAACCTTAGGAGGAAGAGAGTCAGCTTGAAGAGGAACAAGGGGGTCTTCTGACACCCTGGGACAATAAGGTTATACTTAACATGTGATGCTCTAGATTGAAAAGAGAATAAACATATCTGTGGGATCACATGCCCTAGTAATTCATTAGACTTTAATAAGAATAAACCTATATCTATTAGATATACATCAGTAGTTCCAGAAGTCAAGAGAACATATTTCCCGGGTAATAGGAGAAATAAGAAGAAAACTTTCCAAACAAAGCCAGATCTTTAGGAGACTAATTATGTTGATTTTCTCAACATCCTCCTCCTATCTTTTCAATCTAAATGGTGGTTTTAAACTATGTCCACAAACCATTTTATATTCCTCTATTTAATTAGCACAGTTTAATACCCCACCCCTGGAATTGGGTTAACTAAATCTACTCCTGAGGAAATGACCAGTTTTAATGGGAGTTATTTAGAAGGATATGCACAGGTTAATATGACGTGAATCTCTTTATTAGAGAATCATATCAAGGTCCATCGTCATGTGGGCCACTAGTAGGCCATTAAAAGACCTCACTGTCCAAAATTATTTCACTGTCACCAATGTTTGAAATTTAAATATTATAACTTCTTTGAACTTTAAATCCAATCATTAAGAAAGTTGTATTGATTTATTTACATCTCATTTTATATTTTTAAAGTAAAATTGAAAAATCTCCAATGTGATCTTTATCATATAGTGGGATAATTAATTAAAATAATAATAAAAGGAAGAGCAAAATTCAAAATTGCCAGCCATGGTGGTACATGCTTGTAATCCCAGTACTTGGGAGGCTGAGACAGGAAGATTACAGATTCACAGCCAGCCTCAGAAACATAGTGATGTCCTCCACAACTTAGTATGACCCTGTTTCAAAAATAAAAAAAAAAATTGGGCTGGGGCATGTAGCTCAGAGGTAGGATGCCCCTGGGTTCAATACCTAGTTCCACAAAAATAAATAAATAAATATTATAACTTACTCTTATTTGCTTGAAATCAGCTCAGTGTTAAAATTCAAATAATTTAATTGGAGATAGTCTTTCCTGTTGTTTTGGGTAAATTATTCTTTTGAGTATGAATGAAAGATGTGAAATTATGGTGTGAGCCACCAAGGAGAAAAAAGCATAATAAATTCAAAATCTGAGGGTGCTAAGGAAAAGTTCCTTGGCTTTCCAGACAGGCCATGGGAAGCCCTAGTCCCTCCCAAGCTCTGTAAATTAGTCAGCATTTGCTCCCAGAAGGCAGAGATCAAGTGGTGTGCATGTTATGGGTAGCACCTAACACAATCCAGTCAGTGGGATACTAAACCACAACAAAATCACCAGGCACCAGATATGTTAGATGTCTATCGTAACAAGCAGCTGCTAGAGTTGGAACTGTCAACAACATCACACACAACTTTCTGGACACTTTCATTAGGGTCACCTAGGAACCATATCAACAACAAATAGCAAGACAAAAATTCACCCAAGGAACAAAGCCAAACTCCTGGTGTGTGCCAGTCCCAAAACAAAGCTTGCTACCACTCAGCTGATCTGTGTCATATGTATGTGACAGAGAGTTGATGGCTGAACCCTGAAGCAATTCAGATGAAAAACGAAAGGGACACACCCACAAATACAACAATCAGAATAAATGGAGCAACGTCAATGAGCTCAATCAAAGGGCATCCATTCCCTATTGGAAGCAAAAGCAAAAGCCAAGGATGGGCTATGCTAAGGCTCAGAAATCAGAGATATCACACAGAGTGCAGAGAAGAGACTACAGACTTGTGAATTAACCTCCCTCTCATATAGAGAAATCTAAACAAAAACATGTTAAACATCTTGTTACATGCATTTATAAGTTTGTAATCAACTGCTCAGACTGTACCCCACTCTGATCAGCAATCCACCCAGAATATATACACACCAGCTACCACTACCTTTGAACCTAGTTTTGGAGTAATTCTTTCCATTTTCCACCGAGTTAGACCCTATGGAATAAAAAGGGCCTTTTCCTGCATATCTAAAGATAAAATGTTATATTAGATGATTACTAATGCCCTCATGCCTCTGAGCTTTTGACATGAAGAACTCTTGAGACCACATGAAAACAAATTATCATAAACCAATTTTTTAAAAAATATAGAGCCCAGTGAAACTATGTTCAATGTGAAAACACAAGATGGTTAGAACCATGAAGCATATATTACTCTGACACTCCAAACTTACTTTTAAAACCACAGGTTGAAACTAGACATTATTTTAGAGTGGGAAAAGCCATTAGGGATGATTTTTGTCAACTTTATGTGCAGGCCACAGATGTTAGCATGACACTTAATACTTTTGGTTTATGGAGGAAATGAGAACAGAATGCTAACAATTCAACTGATATATAGCCTGTCTGCAACGTTGGTTTATTTCAGTTGAAAAAAAATTTCAAGCATGATTTTGAAAATTGAAAGTATTCCACAATAGAGATTCTGGTTTAGTAGCTTGACAGGAGGTCATTTTTATCAAAATTATTAAAGTTTTTGTTTATTGCTTACAAGTGTAAATTGTATTCCCAACTTGCCGTTACTTTCCTATGTGTAGTCTATATATTTATTAGAATTTAGAGATGTATAAGGGAGGATATGCTTTGTCATATATGTTGCATTTTATAAACATATAGTTAACCTTAAAGTTCTAAATTTAGGATGGAAGCATGGTATGTAAGATGATATCTTGCTTTCCCAAAATCACAGGATAAAATACTTTTCTTACTCTACATAATAACATCCTCAAATAATTTTGAAGCCAAACTCCAATCTTGTTACACAAAGACCAAATAGCATGCTAAACTGCTTTATCGTGTAGTTTGCTTTCAGATATCGTGCGTAAACAAGGCTTGTGACTTGCAGATGGTCCCAGGAACTAATTCGCTAGTAAAGAAAAAACCCTTTGATGTGATAACTATACGCTCTCCCTTTGGACTTTGTAATTTTTTATTCCTTTTATTAATCATAGTATCTACTCTCACAGTACCTCCAACACCAGGAATCAAGTGCTCAATATAGCGCACGTATACGTGTGTGTGTGTGTGTTACTGGGGATTGAACCCAGAGGCATTCTACCACTGAGCTATACCTCTAGCCCTTTTTATTCTTTATTTTGAAACAGTCTCACTAAGTACCATGCACTGGTCTCGAATCTGCAATCCTCCTGTCTCCACGTTCCAAATACGAGATTATAGGTGTGCACCACTACACTCAGCTCAATATACTCTTTAGTCATTCATAAATCCATCCCTCAAATCATCTCTATTTAATATAATTATTAATTCATGGTCAGTATAAACAGGCACATGTTTAAAATTCCTCTTAGGCCATAGGAAAATCAGAATCCGAAAATAGCAAGTTATGGTGAATGATATATTACCCAATGTGAAAATATCGAATATGATGTAAATAAGCAAGACAGGTTCAAGTGTGATGGCCCACTTGGAGGCCTTCAAATTCATTATGTTTCTCTATGATTATCAGAATATAATGTACCCTTCCCAAGAGTATCATCACAGCCAAGTTTTCAAAGACAGAATATCTCATAACAACTTGAGAACTTAACATAAAAACTTGAGTCAGAGGACTCCTTCAATATTATCTATTTCAAATCCTATCATTGCAGATGAGGAAACTCAAGACTCAAAACAAGTAGATAAGTAGACAGCCTGAGTAGACAGTCTGTTAGAACTGCACCTGAAACTTGAGCCTGAGTTCCTAAGTTTTTTTCCCAATGTTCTTCCTTTTAACAGCATAAATAAATCATATATATTCAATTGTTGAATAATAAGATGAATTCCCATGTACCCCCAACCACCATGCTTAAAAACAGAACATCACCAGCCTGGACTTGAAGTCTCCTATCCCAAATCGCATCCCCCTCTCTCCATCAGAGTCATCCTTTGCCACACAAAGACACAGACGCAGACATGATGGCTATTGTTTTGTGTTGCCTGTCTTGACATTTACATAAACAAACTCATTTCAAATATATTAATCTGTTACATTTTTATGCTTAGCATTGTATGACTTTGAGATGTACACATATCAGTGTGATAGTTAATTCAGTTTCATTTCTTCAGAAACTTCCTTTGTACGAATATACCACAATTTCTCTCTTTTACTGATGGACATTGCATTGTTTCTGGTTTTCACTCTTACCAGCAATGCTACCCTGAATGGTCTTATATGTGCCATCTGGTGCAAACATATAAAAGCATCTTTAGAGAATATAGTCTATAGTTTGAGAACTGTTGGGTCATAGAGCATACATACCCTCAACTTCATAATGTATTGACAAACTGTTTTCCAATGTAGCTATACCAGTTTGTCTAATTATTCTCTTTTCTTGGTAGCATTACCAACATTTGGCATTGTGAGAATTTTAATTGTTGCCAATCAATAGACTGTGAAGTAAATTTTAATTTTAATTTATATTTTAATTTATATTTCCCTGGTTGCCAGTAGTTAAGCATGTATTTGTTGTCATTTTTTTTCCTCAAAGACTTGTTCTTTTCTTTTGCTTTCATTCCTGGTAATTTATTAATATTTCTATTATTGAGTCGTAAGAGTTATTTCTCAATTCTGGTTGTTAATGCTATGTTGTTTCGCTGTGTAAGTAATGTTGTGTGATAAAGACAATTATTAATCTTAATATTCTTTAATTTTAATATTTCTAGATTGATCTAGTTTTTTTAAGTTTAGTGATTTCTCTACATTTTGTTTAGGAAATCTGAGCCTGTACAAATTATATCAAAAAAGCATTTTCCTAAATATTCTAAAGGGTTTTAAGTTTTGTACCACATAGTTAAGCCATGGACCATTCTGGAATCAAATATATATATTTATATGTATACACATACATACATATGCTCTCATTACTGTTGGAGTCTGTTTAGATATACTATTCAGATCCATTGGCCTTTTTGCCCAATCTTGCATCAATATTCATTCTCTTAATTATCCTCAATTTATAATAAGTTTTCATAAGGCAGGCCTAAATAACCTAGTTCATTTTTAGCAGTATTTTGCTTTTCTCAGACCTTTGCTATTATTCCATTAGAAATTTTAGAATCAATTCTTAAATTTCATAAAAAATCTTCTTGGAACTTTTATTATAATTGTATTGAATCTACAGATCAATTTGAAGTGAAGTAACAAATTTTTGGTGTACTTATTGTCATTAATATGGTTTAATTATACAATTTCTTTCCTATTTCTTACCAATTGTCAATAATGTATGATTTTCTGCATAACACTACATCAGATCTTTTTAAAATTGAACTCTAATCACGTATAAAATGCAATTAATTTTTATATATTGATTTTATATCTGACACCTTGCTAAACTTTCTAATTAATTGCAATAGTCTGATAATTCTCATGAATTATGCATGTAGACAAATATAAATAACAATTATGAGTAATTCAGTATTTTTTAATTCCTTCAAGTTCTCTAGTACAATACTAAATAGAAGTAGTAATCTTGTGTTATTCTTTACTTAAAGGGACACATGTTAAATAAATAATTACAACATATGAACACAAAATTATAAATTGAGATGTGTTGAAAGAAATTGTCAACTATGTGACACATCAGAAGGAGTTAATTAGCTGAAGTATAAAAGGAAATGCATTTCAGACAGAGAAGACTTGATATAAAACTCCCTGTGAATGGAGGGTGTTAGGGTTTGGATATGGAATGGCCCCCAGAAAAGCTCCTGTGCTGGGAATGCTGCAAGGTGCAGTGTTGGGGCGTGGCTGAAGGACATAGGTCATTATATTTATCCCTGGTGTGGTCCCTCTTGCTCTCTCTCTCTCCTATCTTTCTCCTTTCTCTCTCCTTTCTCTGCTTTCTGGCTGACATGATTTAAGCAGCTTTCCTCCACTATGCCCTCTTGTCATGATGTTTCTGACTTGGAGCCAACCATGGACTAAACCTCTAAGACAATGAACCAAATAAACCTTTCCTTCTCTAAGTTGTTCTTGTCAGGTATTTTCATTACAGCCACCAAAGAGCTGACTAATACAGAGGGAATGTGACCTTGTGATTATTGAACCTAGAGAATATGAGTGTGTGTGTGCATGTGTGTGCACATTATAAGAGGCATTCTACCTCTGAGCTATACCCCCAACCCTTTTTTAGAAAGTAGACCTTATTAATCCAGTTTGCTTCAAGTAAACAAATAGTTATTGGTTGTGTAGTATTTGTACCAGAAGCTGGAAGTACAAAGACAGAATTTGCAGTGGTTCTCAGCAGAAAAAAATAGAATTGTGAACTAAAGTTTTCTCTGAAAAAGCTGAAGAGAATGATATGAATTTATGCTCCTTTGGTTGAGTCATCAGTCATAGGATTTCAACAGATTTCCTACAAAGCTTATCAGCATGAATTAGTTACATCATTATAACTATGCAAATGGAAAATTTTATGTAACCCACAATCAAAACATAGCCATGAAACAGGCATGGTGGTACACACCTATAATCCTAGTACTTGGGAGGATGAGACAAGAGGATCACAGTTTTGAGGCCAGTCTCAGCAACTTAGTTGTACCCTCAGCAACTTAGCAAGACCCTGTTTCAAAAACAAAAAGGGCTGGGGGTGTAGCTCAAAAGTAGAATGTCCCTAGGTTCAATCCCTAGTACCAGAAAAAAAAACTATAATATAGTTTTAAAAAATTTCCATGACTCCAAAAACTAAAGACATAGATAAGGGAGGTCAGCATCTAAACTAAAAATTAAAAATAAAAACAATAAAATGAAGTAGGCATGATGAACTAAGTAGTCACTGGAATGGGAATGGTGGCTGAGAACGAGACGGGAGACTCCTGGAAAAGATGCTGCTGGAGCTGGGATGGAAAGGACAGAGGTTTACCATGGCTTCGTGGAGGCCATCTCCGGAGCCAATGCACAAAGACAAAAGACTAGTAATGTTCAGGGGAAACACAGGAAGCTTTAGTATCCATGTAGGGTACTACATTAAAAAAGAAGAAAAAGGGAAAAGAAAAAAGAAAAAAGAAAAAAGGAGATTGAAAGGATAGACTCGGACAGTGTTATGGAGGTTCCTGCGCGGTACATAAGTAGATTTTCCTTCATCTTCTAGGCAATGGAAAGCTTTTGAATGGTTCTAAGCATTAGGTTGAAAGGATACAATTTGTCTTTTATGTAGATCCTTCTGATGTCAGAACAGAGACTCATTACCTGGGTATGGTGGCACATGCTTGTAATCTTAGTACTTAGGAGGGTGAGACAGGAGGATTGCAGGTTTGAGACCAGCTTTAGCAATGTAGCAAGACTTTCAGCAACCTAGCAAGATCCTGTTTCCAAACAATAAAATAAATAAAATAAAATAAATGGGGCTCATCATGTAGCTCAGAGGTAGAATGCCCCTGGGTTCAATCCCCAGTAACACACACACACACACACACACACACACACACACACACACACTCACACACACACACACACTCACACACATACACACACACACGAATAGAGACATATCTATGAGAGTGTGGCCAGGAACAGAGTGACAGAATACTATAGTAGACAGATACCACAAGTATCTCTATCAGAGCTAGGGAAGTGGCAAGTAGTGATGGGAAGGAAGCAGGTGTGTGTGTGTGTGTGTGTGTGTGTGTGTGTGTGTGTTACTGGGGGTTTGACCCAGGGGCATTCTACCTCTGAGAGCTACACCCCAGTTCTATTTTATTTTTATTTTGAAACAGGGTCTCACTAAGTTGTGGAAGGTTTCACTAAATTGCTGGAGCTGGCCTTGAACCTGCAATCCTCCTGTCTCAGCCTCCCAAGTACTGCGATTATAGGCATGTGTCACCATGCCCAGCTAGGAACAAGATGTGGAAAGGAGCTGGGCTAGTAGTTGAGGAACAGAAAGGGCCTGGATTGTTCCACTCTTTCTGGCTTATGCAGGTGGTCGGGTCATAACTGAGGACAAACAGGAGGAAGAAGATTTTAAATTTTGGTTGAGGAGAATAAATGAGTTCTCTTGGGAATACTAAATATCAGGAAGGATGTTAGCTCTGGTATATGAAGGGATAGAAAGAAAGAAATCCCTTACTGAGCCACTGTCACCAAAAGAACCCATCCCCAACCAGAGAGAATGGCTTTTCTACAGAATTTTTCATAAGTATTGTTTGTTTTTTCATTAATTGCCTCTTATTTGTGTTTGCTTCATTTTGGAAGAGTTAAGGAGAGGTTTTAAACAACCTGCCTATGTAATTCTCTTTATCATTAAATTGAACATTCACTGTCTAATGGACAAAAAAGAAATCTGAGTATTGCATACTAATTTATATTTATTATATAAATATATGACTTATAAATGAATGAGGTGGGAAGTGTTAAGTAAACTGTAGAGTGGCTATCAACTTTACTGTTAGTATAAGAGTTTATTCCAGAAGGTTGAGTTTCTAAATGGCCACACTTGTGATTTCCAGCTGTGAATATACTGCTTCCATCTAATTGTTAGTTTGGATTCTTTGTTTGTATTAGAGTACCAGAGGAAGTAAACAACTCAAATTATTTGGCATCTGTAGCAACAAATATTCCAATATGTAAAACTAAATATAAAAATGGTCCAAACCAAAAATATTATGGTTGGATGAGAATTCAAAAGCAAAAATCAATTTCAATTTCAGGGACACTAAACTGTTACATGTAGTATACAATGGCAATTAAAAAATTCTTTAGAAAACAAGGTAAACACCTTAAGAATAAAATCCACATTTTAATAAACTTTTTAAAAATTTTAAGTTCACAATTTAAATTATTTAAAAAGTAAAAAACAGAGTATAGTCCAGCCCATAGAAGCCATATTGTATGGCTCTATTTTATATGTAGAATATTAGAGGTCTGGGAAAAGCTCCTAATTCCCTTCTCATGAGCACAAATCAAAAGGAATAATTACCTGTTTTGTCTTTAATGCATAATTTTTCCTTATGTAAGATGAATATTCGAATACATTCCAAAACCAACAAAACAATGGAAGATCTCAGAAACTGTTCCAATCTAGATGTCTACTCTTCAAATAAAACAAAGCCAGATAACCCTTTGGCTATTTTCAAACAATTTTATAGATTAAAGTTACCCTTCCTGCCTCAGCAGTCTGCTCCAGTGTTCCATTGCAAGGACCTCTCCTTAGGTCTTATTTCTCCAATATATTTTTTCCAGCTCCTTTGAGCTTTAGTATTTCATTGTAGTGGAAATAGTCACTAAATATAATAATGATATAATTTTTGTAAGTTAAGAGGAGGAAAAAACTACCTCTAAACATCTTCCTTAAAATAATAGCTAATTGTGATCAAATTAAGGCTTCTTGTGTTATATAGTATGTAGTGTTATTAGAAAGGGACATACTTGGAAGGCTGAGAGGAAGATAAGAGGATCGCCTAAGCCCAGGAATTTGAGGACAGCCTGGGCAACATAGCAAGACCCTGTCTCAAATGAATGAATGAATAAATGAATGAATGAATGAATGAATGAATAAATGAACTCTGGGTGTAGCTCATTGGTAGAGTGCATGCTTGGCATGCATGAGGCCCTCAATTCAATTCTCAGCATGCACAATTAAAATAAACAATTTGTTTTTAATATATTTATCTTTAAATGGCTTCCAGAAACAGAATGGGCTCTGTTCCAATATTATAGTTGTTTAAAAAAAAAACCCACCCCCAGACGTAGTGGCATAAAATAACCTAGCCTCACCTAGAAGACATGAAGTTTGGGGTCAGAAATCAGATGAAGACACATTTACCCATATGTCAACAGCTGATGTTGGCAGCTGAGCACTTAGCTGCATCTGTAGCCAGAACAGCTACAGATAGCCTTTCATGTTGCATAGACTTCCTCACAACATGGCAGCTAGATCCCAACGGCAAACAGCAAAGGAGAGAGACAGACAGACACAAAGAGAGAGATAGAGACAGAGACAGAGACAGAGACAGAGAAACATACCATCTTTTATGATATAGTCTTACAAGCCACATGGTATTATTTCTGTCACATTCTATTGGATCATGCATCTACAACACACCCAGATTCAAAGAGAGGGACCATCACCACAATTTATGATGGAGAGTGTCATTGTCACATTGTGAAAACAACATGTGGAAATGGCTTTAAATTGGTGTAGTTACTTTTAGAAAAATGCAATCTTCCACAGAGGACAGATTCCAGAAAGAATGTGTCATGCATCGAAGGGCATCATTGCTAAGAAACAACAATATTTAACTAATATCAAGAGGAATAGAGTAATAATGTGATAAGCATACATAAAGAAAAGTCTTTCTTATTTTAAATATTATTGATACAGTATCCACAGCAAAAAATACCCACAATAATGCAGTTTTACATAGATAAAAAGTGAATATAAAATTTGAAGCCCAATTCCAATTTGAAGAGCACATTCCAACAAATCATTGTATACACAAGCAAATAAACAGCTGCCACTAGACAGCTTGAACAGTAAACAGTGAGCTCACTGAAGGGATATGGAAAGATAGAAGCTTCTGTTACCATTACAAAAGTGAAGGATATATCTTCAAATGTTGTGAGGTTTATTGTAGATTCTTTTGCAAAGACAGTACAGAATTTGTTAACATTCAGATTGAGCTGCTGAAGAACCACTTGAACTGAAAAGAATTCAGTATTTTCTGCTTTCTGAAATTACCAAAACATATTATGCTGTGGAAATTTGATCTATTTTGCTTAACTTTATTAAGCCTGGGTGCTAAAAATAACCCACAAAAAGTAAAAATAAAAAAGGGTGAACTCGTTTTCTTAACCACATAAAATCTGCAGTTCATAGAGGGCAATTAGATACATAATACATTTTGCTTCTGTTATTAATGCAAATTATAATAGAGAGCTATGGTTCCATGTACCCAAGATGCCCCCAGTTCCAATGCCTTCTTCTAAGAGCTTCTGCAGCCCTTTCTCCACCTATGTGGCATTTCTGGGAACTGTTAAATTCTTAAAAGATTTCAGTCCTCCGGCCAAAACCGATTGATACAGAAATAGAATCTGACCTCAGCCCAGACAAGGAAACCAATCTTTAGGATTTGGAGACATGAAATCAAAGTCATCTGGTGGCAGGGGCTGTAACATGTAAAGCTGGAGGTGGGAGCTGACGTGCTTCTCACCACAAAGCCTACTCTGCTGCACAGAGGGTGAAGCCAATGCAGAAAGCAAAATGGAAATGCACAGAGAATCATGATTTCATTTGTGCCTTCACTGGTTCTGAAAACCACTCACATCGTTGTCCTTGGATCTCTAAGACACCCAGTGTAGTAAGCCAGAAATAACCCATTGGGTTATCAGGAATAGTAACCCTAATCAACAGTGGCTTTGGGGTTTCATTTTGCTTTGTTTTCTTGGGTTATAGTCAGGATGCCACCAAGGACCCAGTGTCTTCCACCTTCCCTGCTCCACCCTGTTTCTATTAGGGCATTTATCAAAATAAAGAGACCATGCACCTCTTAGGTTTGGTGAGACTACTAGATACTGTGTCTGAATTTCAGAAAGAATGAAGAACAGGCAATGGGCAAGGTGTAAAATCCTTCTCTGAGATTTTATTTGAGAAAGGGAAAATAGGAAACAAAATAGAAAACTTTGAACCTCACTTGAGATTTTGAGAAAGGAAAAATAGGAAACAAAATAGGAAACTTTAAGCCTCACCAAGAAGTATAATTACAGTGTACCAATAAAAGTATCAAAAAAAGAAAAGAAAAGAAACCTTCCCAGGACACCCACCAGAATATATGGCCACTCCAACTTCTGAAGGAAGCTGGGATTTCTAATTTCCTAGTTTTCTATCTTGAGAAGTTGGGATTCATATACTAGCAACATGTAGGAAAGATGATCAAGAACTGTGATTGACTACAACTGGCGAGGCATGGTAGCACACGCCTGTAATCGATTCCAGTACTTGGGAGGCTGAGACAGGAGGATCTCAGGTTTGAGGCCAGCCTCAGCAACTTAGCGAGGCCCTCAGAAACTTAGTGAGACCCTGTTTCAAAATTAAAAAAAATAGGGCTGTAGTGTAGCCAGGAGGTATAATGCCCCCCAAAAGGAAAGACTATATAACTGTAAAATATATACTAGACACCAGTACACTTTGATTAACCTACTTGTCCTTAAGCTTAGCCTGAGTTTCCAAAACTCAGAAGCAAATGTACAGCTGGAGTTAATCTCTTTTATTTATTTCTAAAGTTTATGACAACTACATAGTATCTTATTCCCCTCAATTATCTTGACACCTCAATTGTCACACACACAAAATAATAACTAACATGGACATCTTCAACTAAAAAACAAGTAAGTATTTTTTGAATGAGTGAGGGAAGTAGCTTAAATATAGACACAAAATATAATAATAAAAGACTTCTTTTAAGTCTATCTGTCCTTCTTGTAAGATATTTCCTTTTCCTCTAAGACTGTTATATATAGTCTGATATTCATTATACCACAAGGAAAATGCATATAAAAGGACTAGCATAGTGTCTGGCACAAGGTAAGCCCAAGTGTCATCCTTTATTAAACCTGTCTCTGCCTGAGATCTCCTAGCAGCGCCAGGTTCCTGTCGCCAGGTTTGTCACTGAGCCCTGCGGTCACTCAGCCTGAGAGCTTCTCCTCCTTCCACAGAAGGTAGATTCACCTAGCATTTCTGTGTGAGACCACAGTGGGTAGACTCATCCAGGTTTGACATTACACTCATCACTGGGGCCTCTCCAGTCTTCCCTTGCTTCTCCTTCCACAGAGCACTTGTGCTGCAGCTTGACTTGGTCCATATTTCTCTGTCCTGAAACCTACAATGCATATGCCTTCTTTGGCTTCCTACCTTGCTTCTAACTTGCTATGTCCTCCATTTTTTCATGCCCACCTTATGCCCTATTACAAGCCTCTGGCATCCAACACTCATGCACAACAGTTCAAAAAAGATCATCTGCTCCGACTAGTCCCCTAATCCCAATTTTAATCTTTCCCATAATATGGAAATCCCAATTTATGAATACAGATTTCTACACTCTGGTCACCACGCTACTCTCCTTCTTCCTTCCCCATGCTTTTGCTAGTGTCCCCTCCATTATATCCATGTCACCAGCAAGACCAGTTACATCATTTGAAGAGCCCAGTACAAAATGAAAATGTGGAGTTCTTTATTCAAAAATCATTAAGAAGCTGAGCACAGTGGCTCATGCCTATCATCCCAGCACTTAGGAGGCTGAAACAGGAGGATCTCAAGTTTGAGGCCAGCCTCAGCAACTTAGCAAGACCCTCGACAACTTAGTGAGACCTTGTTTCAAATTAAAAAATTAAAAAGGGCTGAGGGATGTCACTCAGAGATAGAATGCACCTGGGATTCAATCCCCAGTAACACACACACACACACACACACACACACTCATTATGAATTTCAAGACAACTTCAGCAGAGCATTCAGTCAAGCACAGGATCCTAATAATAATCCTTTATGACTCCATTAGTCCCATGGCCATGAAACTGACCTGATTACCACCATATTCAAGGACTTTTTACTACATGGTTTTCTCTTACTGAAAGTACTTTCTAGTTGGTTTGTCTGACACCAGCTGTCTAATTGTCATATGTTTTTTCATTTCAGTGATTATATCATGTTATGTCCTTGCTCATTCAACATAAATAAAACATGTCTTAAACCTACTATTCATTTTTCTGTCTCCTATGTCGCTGCTCTCATATTTCCCCTGTTCTCCTAATGCAGTTGGTGGTGTCCTGCCCCTTCACCGTTGTCTAGGCCATTCCCTCAGGCTGGAAAGCCTTTAGCATACTGTACCAATACAAATAAAACTGTCATGCCAAGCCAAGGTAAGATTTACCCCATCCATTACGAGTCAGTCCTCTTGCTCCCAGGTGAAGTGATTTATTTTTCCTCTGAAGACCCCTGGCTTTTAATCTTTGCCATGCAGGTGGCTATTATTACTGTCCTGCATGAAATCTTTTTTCCTATGAGAAATGGTTTGTCTACCCATTTTTAGGTTGGCCTCTTTACTTTTCCAATACTTGTGGCATATCATACACTTACTCCATGCATTGTCTGAAAGACCAATTATTTTGAACATCTGCAAAGAAGACCTTTAACTCCAGACATTTAAATGCCAGTTGTTGTTTCTTTTTCCAGGAAAGACTTGAGAGGGAACTTCTGTTCATTCTTTTCTTCAGAATGAGACCAAGATGTTTGTGTACAGCATGGAGAGAGAGGGAAAACGAGAAAAGAAAATTGGAATTATTCCCAGTTCCCCCTACATTGGGAGCTATCCAGGCCCCTTGATTTATTGGCAGTGTCTCCTCAAGGATTTAGACATATAAATCTGCCTGTAAACAGAATGCATTCCAACGTCAAACGGGTTGGGGATTCAATTGCATATTAATGAATGTATGTTTCTGTTCTCATCCATTAGTGAAGATAACCAAACATAGACTATATAAAATGCACACGAATGTAAGGGAAAGGATAAACAAATGAGAATTCCATTTTTTCTTCTTAAAGAATAAGGTGGCTTCTGAAATGTGTAGTAAGCAGCATTGGAACTTTTATTAACTTATTTACCCATCGTATATTAATTACCATTGTGGTATTGGGATTTAAAGACTAATAGGAGATAGGTGCTGAACTATGCATAGTGGCAGAAAGAAAATCGTATGTTTCTAGAAGAGGTGGGATAGCAGCAATCTAAGTAAAGTATAAGGTGACTGAGCAGAAAACAGGAAGAGCTAAGGTCGTCAAAAGACTTTCCCAGGCGCTGGGGTCTGGCTTTCCTCTACCCCAAGAGAAACTTGTGTTGAGAAGGGACTGCAGCCACCAAAAGCTGCTAGGTTGAAATCAGGGTGTAGAGCCAGGACATCTGTTTGGGAGTGTCATCTGTTTGGAAGGCATTAAAAAGCAAGGGAATAAGGACAAGCTGAGCCAGAAGGAAGCTAAATTTACCGCAACTGGGGATTCCAGGTATTGGTAAACAGAACCGCCCAGGGGAGTTGTCCCAAAATAGGAAAGAATGTATATCCTCCCAAGTTCTACTTTCATTTATTTTCTGCTTAGAAGGAAAAGCCAATGTTGCACCCCCTGGGAATTGTATAAACCTAACCTAACCTCACAAAATAATCTCGTGATCATACAAAAAAATAAAAGACACAAAGTGGCTTTTACATCAAAGCAACGTTTTAATAGGCAAGTGGTTGACAGTCTGTAAAATGCCAGTAGGAAGAAGGTCGGATCTGCATCTTGTTTTGGTCTGCCCGCCCTTCTCCTTAAACTGAAAAAAAAAAAAGTGGAGTGGAGCGAGAAGGGGGACAATCTCCAGGTTTACAAAGCAAAGGCACACTTCCTTTATTTCCTCTGCCTCATTTATAAATTTGATCAGCTTACCTTCAATGGCTTCATCCACGTCAACAACAAATGTGTTTAACAGGTCAAGGCCACAAGTCACAACACTAGAAACTCACATTAGTCAAGATAATTTGAATTCAGTTGTTCAACCAGGTAAGAATCTAACTATACTTCTGGTCAAAAGGGAAAATTTGATGAAGAAGTCAAGCTCTTGATTAAGATAGTGATAACACGGATGTGATCTTATTAATCAAGCTCTGTGCTTTTCTTGTGTGCTTGTATGATGTACTTTAAGAATTTAAAAAGAAATACCATGGTATTATAAAACAGAAATGAAAGGAAGGAAGAAAGAGAGGAAGGAAGGAAGGAAGGAAGGAAGGAAGGAAGGAAGGAAGGAGAAAGGAGAAAGGAAAGGCAATGACAGTGTCCCCAAAAGATCACTGGCTAAAACCACACCTTTCTAAAACGTGAGTGAATGTCATTAGTCCCTTTAGAATGTTAATGTGATTATAACATTAGCTGTTTGGACATTTTAACATTAGAAAGGATGGGATTCCCAGAGAAAGCTCAGACAAACAGGTATCAGTTGGGCCCCTTGAGGCCAGCATGCACTGCGCCCAAAGGTAAAGGAGTGCCTCTACGGGGTGTTTGGGATATAACAATGAAAACGAGGCAGACACCCCAATCCAACATGGTCCTCCCATTATTTAATAACAGATTCCTTGAATAACAGATTCCATGGCAAGCTTTTGGTGCTAAGACCAGATTCCCTAACAGATCTCTCATACCTGGAGGACACAACTAAGGGACCAAGGTCTAGGGATTGCTTGAGGAGTTCATCTTAACATGGCTTTCAGAACTGTTTGGGGGTAGTGGGTAGAGGGAAGATTGAAAACATTGACAATCTCAAAAATTTTGTTCCATTTTGCTTTTTGAGAACCATGTAATTTCAGCAGCATTTGTGAGTCCGACTCTGAATGGCTGCTGCAAGTGTCTGAATAAAAATAGAATGTTACTTGAAAAGAATGGAAAGATTTTATAGGTCATTTATTATATTTAAAAGTCTGGAGGGCACTTCTGTAGTACCTGTAACTTTGCTATAATTCTTCCCTGTTGCTACATGGCAACAGGGAAGAATCTATCCTAACAGGACACTGATGATTAATTTAGGGTGGTTCTGACCAGGGAGCCGAACTGATCGAATGTCCTTCACTGCAAAGCTGCCCTGCTGCATTTTCCTGAGTCTGAACAATACAGAACAGCAAAAGTGAGAGAAAGGCAGACAGAGAAGCTCACTAGATCGGCTGACCCGGTCCCAAGCCCAGTGCCCTCACAAACCTCACGGTGGCCACCTTTGCTTTCATCAAACAAGTGTCCAAACCAAGGCCAGAAGTCAAAGCCCTCTGAGTCCAGGGCCCAGTGTCTTTCCATGACATCACCATACCTTAATGTGATCTGGCTACAATAATAAAACATCAGTAAAGGAGCAAACCAGCCTAAGGAAAAATTTTTATTTACATGATTCATGGAATTATGATCATGACTGTATCTAGCACTAGCCAAGCCACCATTCCTCCAACCTTGAGCATCTGCTGGACAATTTTAAATCCCTAAGATTGAAAAAATAAATATAATTTATATGCCAAGCATAGTAGGATCTGATCGGCACACTCAGGCCTTTTATAATTCCAGGTTAGATCTGAGGCTGCTGAAGTGAAGTGGTCCATAACACAGTCATGGAGACCAAGCTTGGCTGCTTGAACATAGACTCTGTTGCTAACCACATACAGGGTGTGCTCTCACGCACCACAATGCCTCTCCGTCTTGAGTGTGTGCATTGGTGAAACCTCAGAACCAGCATAGGCCACTAGATAAGTGAAAGAAAAAAAAGCCATCTAAAAAATATTTTTTTTAAAATACAACTCCTGCTTACTAACAAATGTAACTGCATACATAGAATAAACCTATACACACCCAGCAATCCAGATTTGATTTTTGTACATCAAACCATCTATTGTCTAGTTGGTACAATTTGTATAGGATTGATATTATGCAGTTTTTTTTTGTGTGTGTGGTACCTGGAATTGAACCCAGGGGCATTCTACCTCTGAGCCACACCCCCGGCCCTATTTATTGAAACCGGATCTCAGGAAGTTGCAGAGGGCCTCACTAAGTAGCTGAGGCTGGCCTCAAACCCAGATCCTCCAGTCTCCGCCTCCCAAGTACTGGGATTACAAGCGTGCGCCATCATGCCCGGCTATGCAGTGTTTTTATACCCATTACATATCTCAATGTAAAAAAATAAGCAAAATAAACCACATAGACCTAGAAAATCAAACATTTGTGATAGCATTAAAGTCACACGAGCGAACATGCACGCACGTTTCAAGGTGATCAGTTCTACCATTTCTGGTTTTAATAGCTTCTGTGTTTTCCCAAAGAAATATTGATTACTTTTAAACTATAAAATGATTAGCTAATAAATATTCAAAGGAAAACATATTTAGAAACCAGGAAAAACATTTAATAATTTTCCAGATAATTTTTCCCAGCTTTTATTTGCTGTCAGATAATACAGTCTATTTTAAATTTTAAATTTCAGACATGACATGCCTGTACCTCGATGAGAAACACATTCATTTGTGAGAAAAAAAGTCTTAGCAGAGTGAGCAAAAAGGATAATAATTGGAAATTATGCTGTCCTTCAGATAAAACCTGGGCCAAATTATAGCCATCTGCATGGTATAGTTTGAAACATACAAAAAAGAAAAAAAACTTTCAAAATATAACAAAAAGCTCTTTCCTGCCTCAGTGCCATGCATCACTGCCCATCACTGCTCTGGACTGGGTGAAAGGCAGCTGTCAAAGGCAATCCTGCCTTCAAGGGAAAGAGCAGCTGCCAGTGACTGCCCCTGAACCACGGACGGCTAAGCTCTCCTATTAGCCCCTTTTGATAGAAGGAAGTGAAGTTGGAAGACTAGAGACTCAATAAGCAGAAAGGAGTGAGTGTTGTAGGGCCTGGGAGAGCATTATTGAAAATTCCAACAACTAATCGCTAATGTTGCTTTCAGCTGCATTTGTACTCATACTTTATCACTAATAAAACTCAATTTTGGTTATTAATATTTTGTTAGGGTGCTAGAAAAAACACCATTGGAATAATTATTATAATATTAAAGACAAACAAAAACACTTTCAATATTAAACTTCAAATTATCAAATATCATAAAATATTAAAGTAAAATGTAAGACTATCAGAAGCCGGGCGTGGTGGCACATGCTTGTAATCCCAGTACTTGGGAGGCTGAGACAGGAGGATTGCAGGTTCGTGGGCAGCCTCAGCTACTTAGTAAGGCCTCCGCAACTTAGTGAGACCCACTAAGTTAGAAATTAAAATAAAATAAAATTCTTTTATCAGTCTATCTGAATTTCTTTCATCCAATTTGACCAAGATTAAAAAGTCCAAGTATTGGTATTTCTATAAGAGAGTTAAATCAGCAGCTGATTATCTTTTGTTGAAATGTTCCAATCTCTGATAGTCTTACATCTGTGTGTGTGTGTGTGTGTGTGTGTGTGGTACTGGGGGATTGAACCCAGGGGCATTCTACCTCCGAGCTATACCCCTAGCCTTATTATTTATTCTTTATTTTGAAACGGGGTCTCACTAAGTTGCTGAGGCTGGTAAAGTATTCAAACAGAAATTCCTCTCAAATCTTTTGTCAGGCTAATTCAATATGTAATTGAGGATAAGCTTTAAAATGAATAGGGGAGAATGTAAGAAATGGGTGAATGCCTGCCCCAGAACTCCCCATCCCACTATTAGAAATGTATGAGAGACAGTTGTCCATAGGTGACTGATTCCAGGCACCAGAACTTATTTCACTCATTGAAGTCATAAAACACTTTTCACTTTTTCTCATAAGAAGTACACAGGAAAGAATTGTTTCTATAGTGAGTAAAAAACAATGCAGATATCCAGCCAAATCATGTTGCAAAGAAAATAGAAAACCACACTACTGATTATCAGTGTGAGCTCCTTTAGCTTATCTGACATTGTGATTCTTTTCACAGGGGCCATGGGAACAATGAACCCTGTTCTGAGAAGTAAAGATTAGGTGGTACCAATAATTAAATCTACTAGATGCTGCGGTATCATCATCTCTGGCAGGGAAAATGGAGTGGGGGATATTGCTTATTAGGTTTTAAAGACTCTCAGATAAACTATTTGCTGTGTTTTCTATTTTATAAAATCAGAAAACTTGAGCCTACATTTTAATACAGCCTAAAAGTCTTTAATGTAAATATTATAAATGTGTAATATAAGCACATAAGATAAAATACATAATTGTCTATAGTGTTCTCATTTGTGAATGAGAACATTAGAAAAATAAATACTTCCCTGGCTCAAGTACTCAAAGCAACTAATCTGTTTAAGATAACAATGACCTATGTACTGTTTTCTGAGATGACATACATTTCCACTCATAACTTTACAAAACAAGAAAATTTGCCTCTCTAAGAATATTAGATTTGTTAGGAACTTGGAAATCATCAAATGAAGTTTTTGCAAAGTACAGGAGCCAGACCCTGGTGGTCTACTTAAAGAACATTAAATAACTTTGAATAACAGTCTAAGGAAATAACTCCCTTTTTAGTTTTTCTTCTGGTAAATTTAAGTAAAATAATCCCAATTACTAATCTTTTTAACAAAAAGAGAGCTAACCTCAAGTTTAAGCTTTAATTAGGCAAAGGTACCTAATATTGTATTATTATTGTTGTTTATTTTTATAGGTGAGTTCTATTTATGGCATCATTGCTCATTTTCCAATTACAGTAATGATATGTAGTTTCCTATCTAGGTACATTTAGTTTATTAAAAGTGTTACATACTGCATATGTGATCATTTATTTTAAAATGCTTTAACCCAAACAGCACATGTGTATTTTGAACTAGTTACTCTAATTTACATTTCAGGAATGGTTAATTACCATTTAAGGTCAATCCCTAAAGAGAACTGTACTAACATGACAGCTAGTCCCTAATTAAGCCTCAACCAATGGCTTTGTTAGAGTAAGGTGTGTTGGAAATAATCTTTCTTGGCTTTAAATGCATGTTCTTCAAGACAGGTGATGAGTTAGGAATATTGCTCAGTATTTTGAGTTTGCTTTTGCCTGCACCCCACAAAGCCAACAGCACTGCACCCAGGATCAGGAGCACGCAGGACTGGAAAGCATATTGATACTGCATTTCTTTGCATGGGAAAGCTTGGAGTCTCATCTTTTCCATGATGGCTGATTCTGCCATCAGAACACTGAGATGTTCCTTGCAGAGTAATTTTTACTTGCTAGGGATAGAGCTCTTAGGAAAGAAGTAGGGTTTCAAAAGTACTGAATAAAATGGAGAACCTCTTTTGGTGCTTAGTTGTTAATTTCTTGTTTCTTAAAGGTGAATTTTTTTTCACATTACAACATACTGGAATTGGATGCCTTATAATCAATGACATTTTGTAATTATGATTAGCAGTATCTCTTTCATTCTCAGTGGTACATAGAATTACTACACATCTTACAATAGATAGTATCTTAGTTTTATAATGTTTGTACATTTGACAGAATTTAATCGGAGACTTTCACTGATCTGGTAACAAAATTGTCAGGAAGAGGAAAATATCATTCACCATCTTTTTTTTTTAATTTTCGTTTTTTTTTTTTTGCGGTACCGGGGATTGAACCCAGGGGCGTTCTACCTCCGCTCTGCACCCCCGGCCCTATTTTTTATACTTTATTTTGAAACCGGGTCTCACGAAGTTGCGGAGGGCCTCACTAAGTAGCTGAGGCTGGCCGAGAACCCGGATCCTCCGGTCTCCACCTCCCAAAGTACTGGGATTACAAGCGTGCGCCACCACGCCCGGCTCACCATCTTTAACTACTGGAGAACTACCAATATTTACCAAAGAGATGTTTGCTGAATGGCCTCGTTGGCTTAATGTAATTTTGCTAAATTCATTAGAGATTTATGTAGATATGAAAAATATTAGAAAGTCTGAAGTCAGTAACTAAACACTAATATGGTCAAATGCTACAAACAAAGAAACTAACAACCAGAGAGATTAAATGATTTGACCAACATTATACTGTAAACTGAGTGGAGTTTATGTAATAACCAAAATTTATTTAACTATTTTATGCCATGTCTTAGTTATATTGCTCCATAACAAGTCACCCTAAGACTCAGTTGTTTAAAATAACCTATGTCACAATTTCTGTGAGTTGGGAATTCAGCTGCAGCTTAGCCCAATGCCTCTGGCTCAGGATCTTTCATAAGCAGTAACGTGACGCAGTTACAAAGGGGGCCAAGGGAGAGGTGGCCAAGGGAGAGGTGGCCTAGGGTGTGATGGCCGAGGGTGAGGTCTCATCTGAAGGCTTGACTGCAGGAGGGACTCAGCTTCTGGGCTCTCACATGGCAGTGTGTGTGTGTGTGTGTGTGTGTGTGTCTCCAGGGGCATTCTATCTATTGCCAAGCTACACCTTCAAACCTGAGATCCTCTTGACTCAGCCTCTCAAGTACTGGGATTATAAGCATGCACCACCAAACCTGGCTTCACATGGCTATTTAAAAGAATTTCATAATAATGCAGAAGTCCCCAAAGCCAATGTATTTCTCATTGTGATTTGTTTTTTATTATAATAGACACTTTGCAATATTTCAGAATGTCCTGGCTCTTTCTGATATAAACTGATAAGATCCTCATAGCCACAGACAAAACTATTGAATGCATGGAGATTATGTTTATATTTAGTGCCTAATATATATACTTAGTGAAAACACTGAGACATTTACAGAACATTTCTCTGGGTAATAGAATTGTGAGTACTTTTGTTTTACTTCATATTTTTCTTCAGTTTTTAAGTTTTCTAAAATAAGCAAGTAAAATACAAGTTATTTTGATAAATGAATTTTTAATGATTTAAAATTCGTTGTCAATGTAAGGCAAATTATGCTTTCATATTTGTTTAAAAATGCATTACTTGCTGTATTTAGGATTTTTTTCCTTGAAAGTTCAGAATTATAGATTCTTGGATTTTTTTTTCTTCCTGACTAAGTCTAACAGCAAGAGATTTTTAACTCTGTTCCAAATTCACAACTCATGCCAAGTTGCAAACGCAGTGGAAGAAAAAGCCAAGTTCCTTTTGGTCTCTTAAATAAGGTGATGAGGTTGGAAGGGTCAGGGAATTTTTTTTTTATAAGTTTGGCATCTTGAGCAGGTAGATCAACTCAGTTTTCAATTCTGTCTTGCCACTTCTCACAGAAAGATGTGGGGTTTGTAAAGCAGAAATGTAAGGGGAAGTCTCTTGGCAGTCTCCAGATGCAGACATTTGGATGCCCGGGCCCTCTTCTCACCAGGTCCAGCCTCTTTTGAAGTCAGTGTTAGGGATCTAACAGCCCTGAAATGTTTTCTTTCCTCCCTATGTCCAGGGTTAACTAGTAATTAGTGTCCCAATTATTCTAGAGAACAAGTCCTACTTCTGTAAGAGACAATCTCCAGGCCCAGCATAAACCCCCAAAAGAAAAACAAAACAAAACAAAATAACACCTTGAAATGATGCTGACTTAGTCTGAAGAGACATTTTGGAATGGGAGTTATTTATGTTTAAACAATAAAAACAACTGTATAACTTTCTTTGCTATTTCTGAAGAGAACCCTGAGCTGTGACCCCACACAAAGCATGTAACATTTCTGTCCCTAACATATGATTTGTTCTTTTTAAATCAAGATTGTTTATTTCATTAACAGATCAGAAAGGCTTATTTTGTCTTAAATGTTTCCAGAATATGATTCTTTCTGAGGATCCCACTGTAGTAATATAAACTTGTACATATGGTCACACACAATTATAAGCTTAGACAGGATCATAATTCCATGACTTCATCACAGTGGCTTTCAGGGCTGGAATAGTAATTACAGCTGTGTGCACTGTACTCATTATGGTCTTTGCAAAAAAATTATTTATATGGAATAATAAGCTCCTTCAAATTGTAGGAATAGGGTAGTATGTAAATAGAAGAAATACATACATTGGAATCTAAGTGATGATTCATATTTACAGTTCAATATATTATTTTTAGCAATTTATGGCAGCTTCCTTCCTTTAATTTAGCACTACCAAATAAAAAATAACATGTTTACAGATGGCCAGGTAAAAGCTACTTCATACAGTCAAGCATAGCCATGAAGATATCAGGAAAGCTAATTTTTTACATAAATTTTAAATAAGAAAGGGATAAGGAAATTCCTCAAAACCTGCTTAAATATTGGTTTGTATTATGTATTACAAACTTCTCCTAGGACTTTGAATGAATTTTCAACCTAAAATACTTGAATAAAAACATCAAGGAGCAGTATAATTGAAACACCTATAGGTAAACAACGCCCACCTTGACTTTTCTGTATTTCACCAAAACCACTCCTATGAAATAATGACATTTAATAAATCATGACTGTCATGATGATCAGTTGCAGCGAATAGAGAAGAAAAGGTTAGTGTATTAAGTTTTAATGCTTAATAAATGATAAAAGGAAGAAAATAGTATATCAGTGGAGAAGATACAGAAAGAACTGAGGGAGTCCAGGGACTGTCACCCCAAAATGTGGTACCTTAGTATACTGACTATTTTAAGTTAAATAACCTAAGATACTGGAAGAGGCTTTAACTTGATACCCACTTATCTGCCTAGAGTCTGGCACCCACCCAAGAAGAAAACAATCATCTCAGGTACCTTTCCCTGAGTCTTCATTTACTAAGCTCATATCACGGAAAAAAGATGGAAGTCGTCTGCATACCTAGTCAACTTTGGTCACACACCACTGCTTTCTATTTTGGTCCCATAGAGCGGTGGAAAAGTCTGTTCTGTGGGCTAAACAGACTTTGTCCTGGACAACTGTATGTTCTCCAAGTCCATCAAATTCCCCTGAGTATCATTTACTATCCCCCTTAGAATCATCTGTATTTCCCAGTCTACCCCTCCTCTGAGGACAGGGCCAGTTAACTTTCTGAATCATTCTGGGCTAGTAGGTAATTACTCTTTGTGATTATCTCCATGCACATTAATAAGTGTAGCTATCTTCTCCCCAATTAATCTATCTTCTTTCAGATTATTCCAGTGAATCTTTGGAAATTTATTAAAAAAAGCAGAGCAAGTTTGGTACAAAATTATCTAATATACTCTCTTAAAGGTGCATGTGGTATACAACTTTTTTTGTAAAGAAACTCTTTCTGTCATTCTATTTTATTTTTGTTTTTGTCATTTAGCTTTCTGTGGAAACTATATCCTAACAAGGCTTTGTTGCTTGGTTAAAG
Organism: Glis glis; assembly: GCA_004027185.1. Taxonomy (NCBI): domain Eukaryota; kingdom Metazoa; phylum Chordata; class Mammalia; order Rodentia; family Gliridae; genus Glis; species Glis glis. Next base: position 25,920 of record PVJS01002350.1, on the reverse strand, counting down.
TTCAGTCAGGCTTCTAAACTTTCTCCTAGGCCCATCTGTGCACTTCCCTGTAAAACCCAATTTAGCAAATAACACTGTCAAGACAGTTTAGTAAGAATCCCCACCTTTGCTACCTAATCACCCTCATATCTGAGAACGTTCTTCACTCCTCACACTTGGTATCTGATCACCTTGGCCTGCCTTCAGCAGGAATCCTATTTAGGTTTGTTCAGCCAGAATTCCACCCAGACTTTATGTCTCCTCTTAGCAATTTTCCATCCATTTGGTTTCACATTGACGTCCTACTTCTTGGCTATAAATCCCTAGTTGTCCCTGGTATATTTGAAATGAAGCCCAGTTTTATATTGGGGTCTCTCTTCCCCTATTGCAATAGTCCTGAATAAAATCTGTCTTCACCAACTTCTAACTGACTCTGGTTTTGTTTGAAAGTCCTAAGGAATATGTTTGGAAAATACCAACAATACCTGAAAAAATTTATAGACAACTAGGCACTTCATAGCCTGAAATTCTTATTTAACACCAAAAAAAATTTTTTTTTTTTCTGTACTGGGAATTGAACAACCCAGAGGCATTCTACCTCCAAGCTACACCTCCAGCCCTATTTTTTATTCTTTATTTTGAAACAAGGTCTCACTAAATTGCGGAGGGCCTCACTAAGTAGCTGAGGCTGGCCACGAACCTGGATCCTCCAGTCTCAGCCTCCCAAGTACTGGGATTACAAGCACCACCACGTGCACCACCACGCCCGGCTATTCAACAAAACTTAAAGAGCCATTATGTGCTCTTCTCCAAGTCAGGACTAATGTGAAGCTATAATACAGATAATGCATGCCTTTCCTTGAGATTCTCACAAAGTGGTCAGTTCAGGTCTTTCAGCTATAAATTACTATTAGCTTCATATCCAAAAGGCACAGAGTAAAATAAATTGAACCAACTATAATTTTTGTGTTCCTCAATTAAAATGTTAATATGTCCCTCTTATATGATTCTTTGCTCTCTTCACATAAGCAACTATTACTACTCCAGATAGAGATGAACCATCAGATAAATTCTAAGAAACGTGCTTATCAGATATACCCACCATGATCATTAAAATTATGTCTGAAAAAGGAACCTAGTAGACATGCTTACCTGTGAAGACAGGTGGAGGCATTACTAATCCTGGTATTTATGAAGATAGCAGTAGAACTTCTCAAGAATGGCTTTGCACATTATAATGAAAAGCCTCTTCAGTTCATAATATTTATTAAAATCCAATAGTGGGTAAGATAGGGTTTTTTTCCATACATCATGACAAACTAGATATAAAAGTCCACCCCCAAGAAAGCAGAATTAGGTCACTAAGAAGACATAAAATCCTCAGGTTTTTATTTTCTAAAGGACAGCCCGGATGAATGGCAGTAATATTTGAAAGAAGGTATTATCATAGGAGATTTTATCATAGCCTTCAACTACAAACTAGCTAAAGACCCTCAAAGCCTATAACGGGGAGGGAATGTCCTTTCTCCCTTCTCCCAAGCCAAGCTCCAGTGAAAGACATACTCTGAGGAGTCCCAGAGCTCAGGGGAGTAGGCAGTCTACCTGTCTGGAACTCAGGGGCAGCAGACTTGCCAAAGCTCCTCTGCCTGCATAGGGCAGTGGGCGAGGAGTGGCCGTAGGGCAGCCTGAGCCACAGTAGGTTTATGGCCCAGCACATCTTCTGCAGACCCATGTGAAAGCAGCAAAGCAAAGCAGCAAAAGGGCTAGGGCGTTAGCTGAGAGTCATCTGCAGAACTGGAGAGGCCATGAAGCCAGGACGAGAAGAACTCTGACTGATGCAAACATTGGCAACTGGACATGCCAGGAAGGATCAGACAGTCCTCCCAAAGCTGGAGACAATAGACGCTTTCTGAAGAGAAGGGGTGCAGGAAGATCTGACGTAACTTAGAGAAACACGGAAGATGCCTCATCTCACCTGGAATTATTTAAATGATGCTTCCTACCGTCAAGCAGAATGAGGCCTAAGGAAGTGAGATTCAAATGATATTCAAGAAAGAGTTACATTTGCACATACCTCTGTGAAAGGAGTACCCACTAATCCAAGAAATATAAGCTATGTGCAGTAAGTACATTCTTGAGTTCTTCCTCACTAGAACACTTTGATCACTGTGACGCAGAGTAACCAAAGAAGAAACCTGGCCTTTTCTGGGACCTCTGTGTCCCTCTTGTTCCCCTGCTGTGGGCACCGAGATGGCTGCCTCTGGCCTTTCATCCTAAGCACTCATCTTACCCTTGCACCTTTTCAACGTTTCATTTTTAAATGTTGAATCACCATCAGCTGATTTCTATGCAACTTTTGGATTACTTCCAATTTGCTCAATAAAGTATTGATTATAAGTATGCAATGTTACAGCCTTCTTATCTAACTTCAAATTCTAAATAAACTGTGCCTGTGTTTCCAGGGACTACGTTCTCTCTATTCCAGCAGAGATCTGAGAATAAGAGACAAGAGACAGAGTTGTAAAGGCCTTCTAATGGGAAAAGTCAGCTGTTCTTTCTCACTTTGGGACACTAAGTACTTTCTGGGGCTGGGGCAAGGGAGGAAACGAATAAATGAATCTGAGCTGAAAAGTCAGCCTTCCATTGCAAACTTTTATGAACATTGGAATTCTTACGCAGCACTGTTAAAAATGACCCCAGAGGAAGCAGCTGAGACATATCTAACATCAAATAGACTACACCAACTTCTGAAGAGTATTATCACATTATGCTATAATCATAGATTTCCTTGTCTAATTTCTAAACTAGATTATTAGCTCCTTGATAGCAAGGGCTAAGTCTTATTTATTGTCATAATTACTAATCCCTGCCACAATATTGGAGCATAATATTCAATTAACAGTTATGAATGGAAAGAATTATTTAAATTCTTAATTATTACATTCATAGACCTATCCAGTTGTATATAAAATATACAACATCAAGCAGAACCACAAAATAATTGTTCTTTCTCATATCCTGCTCTATGTTTAAGTGAGATAATTCCACCAAGACCTGGAACTCCCTCCAATCATTAAGAACAAACCACAACATCCACTTCAAGGTAAACAGGAAATCACATCTGAGGCTATTGGTGGGCCAACAAAATCTTTCCACTTAAAGGGAAACTCTCCCATAAATACACAGGTCAAACAATTTGAATTGAAACTTTGAAGTTTTGACTCAATTCAGCCAGTGATGTCAATGTCTCTTTTCATGTTTGAAGCATTTTTTTTTTTTGCTTTTTATATATTAACTGGAAGAAATGGGCATGAAGGATGAATCTGTTCCCAGTAGGCTGATAGATTAAGTCTCTGTTAGCAAGTGCTTCATAATTTTGGAAGTCTTTTCATTCATATTGTCTAATCCTCTCAAAACTCCTGTGAATTAGAGAAATTTCCTTCTTCCATTTAACAGATGAGTAAACAGGAGGCTAAGGGACTTGGTCGAAGTCATGTGGCTTTTAAATAATAAATCCAGGTCTTCTAACCCCATAGCACCACCTGGCTATCTTTTCTATAGAAAAATATGGGGGGGGGGTTTGGACTATTTTGAACAGAAACTGGGAAGAAAATTATTTTGTTTCACATAAAAGTATATGTTGCAGTCTTAATTATGATTGTGAATCAGTAACACTAAAAAAAGAAAACCCAAATGTAACTGCTGTATGTCTGTTAAAATGTCTGGGGCATAAATATCTTGGAGTAATATATTTCCCCGAGAAGATAAATGAGTTTGTAGATGCATTATCTCATTTCCTGTGGCAAAGCTCTCTTGTCCTGGCTCTGAGAGCAGAGAGGCCGCCAGCATGTAACTCCTGATGGAATCCTGGCCCAGGAGTGAGTCCTGGCTTCACTACAGCTTCCTGTCACCCAGCAGCCCTTGGGAAATATGCAAATGTTCCATGGAGATCTAGGCTGGAAAAGTGGATTAAATTATGATTGGTTATCTACTTGTTTATTTTTTAATCCCACCACACTAACTTCATTCCATACATAACCTTAACTTCATACTAATTCATGTAATTTGGCCATAAATTTACAAGGAAAAAGAATCAGGCATTGCTAGTTCTTGTTCCTAGCATATGGCCTAATTCCTGACACAGACAGGTGCTGCATAAAAGCATGAATTCAGTAAGAATGTGTGTGAAAGATGCTATTTATGATGAAGAAAATCTCCTGCTTTCCCACATGTCTTCTAAGAGAAGTAGATTGATGATCAGTGTGGTAGGCATGAGCATGCAAAGACAACTAAGAGAGGCACATTTATCTGCTTGAGAAAAAAATAAAGACACTGAGATATCTGATAAGAATTTCGGGAAGCAGAGAAAGATAAAATGAAACTGGAGAGCCAGTCATGATGAGTTAGAATACAGAAAGCAGCCAGAGACTGAAAAGGAACCACAGAGTGGAGGAACAAGAACTTCTAGCAGCTTTTTTTTTTCGAGGTTTGCTTTATGATATAGATGCTACACTCCGTATCTCACACAAAATCTCTAGTAAAATGACTGTTACACCATATCAGTGTGGCATCGGATTTGTTTGGGAAACATGTAAAGAAATTCTCAATTTATTTCAGGAAAAGCAAATGCAAAGAAATTATTTAAATCTGTTTCTACTAGCTTAGTGTTTACAGAATTTGTCATATGTGCAAATTCACAGACTTTGATTTTTTATTTTATTTATTTAGTTAGTTAGTTATTGTGGGACTAGGGATTGAACTCAGGGTGTTCTACCTCCAAGCTATACCCCCCCAGCCCTATTTTATTTTGAAACAAGGTCTCACTAAGTCACTGAGGGCCTTGCTAAATCGCTGAGGCTGGCCACTAACCTGAGTTCCTCTTTCAGCCTCCCAAGTACTGGGATTACAGGCATGCACCACCACACCTGCCTCATGGACATTTAGGATAAGAAAGATCCTCAGAAATTTGTCTCTGATTCTTACCTGGAACCTGGGACACCAAGAAATTAACTTGCTTTTACTTTGTTTCATCAGATGTGCCACCGTGAGACACACCATATTTATATATGTTTCTAAGACAACAGAATTCTATTAATTACACTATAACGTGTGTGTGTGTGTGTGTGTGTGTGTGTGTGTGTGTGTGTGTGTGTTTTACTTGGAAATGAACTCAAGGGCATTCTACCTCTGAGCTATATCTCCAGCCCTATTTCTTATATTTTTATTTTGAAACGGGGTCTCACAAAGTTGCAGAGGGCCTCACTAAGTTGCTGAGGCTGGCCTTGAACCTGAGATCCTCTTGTCTCAGCCTCCTAAGTACTTGGAGAACAGGAGTGCACCACCATGCCTGGTTCAATTCTTTTTATTATTTAGAATTTTGTCATAGAAATTCTATTGCAATAGCAAATCTATGTTTAACAAAAAGGTGGCACTAAGAAATAACTAATTATTATAGATTAAAAGAAACTCAAGACATAAATCAAATGCAATATGTAGATCTTGTTTAAAACCTAATTCTAACAAACCAACTATAAAAATTAACTTTTCAGATAACCAAAGAAAATTGAATGTGAGTAGGTATTAGCTTTTATTAATAAACTATTATTAATAATATTGAACGAAATAGTCCTATGATGGTATTTTTTAAATTCCTGATGTATTAGAGATAAACAGTGAAGAATTTAAGAATGACATGACATCTGGAGTTTGATTTTGAATAGGTAAGAGCAGAGACAGATTTTTTAAAATGATAGAAGTATACTAAACTTAGAAATTTGATAATAGATATACTGGGGCCCATATATTATTCTCTCTACTGGACATGTTTTAGAAGTTTTATATGAAAAATTCAAAGCTTTTTAGACTTATTTATACTTGAGTCTTATTATATGTTATACATTAAAGTATATATTAAATATAATTAAATGTGTTAAATTGTCTTAAACCTTCTTCACATTCAAAGCCAAACGCTTCTGATTTTTTTTTTGGTATGGTACTGGGGATTGAACCCATGTGCATTCTATCACTGAACTTTACAGAATCTCCATATATTTCACACACAGTTTCCCCTATTATTAATATTCTCATAGTAGCATGGTATCTCTCTCATAATGAATAAATCAATATTGATAAATTATTAATTAAAGTCATTAATTTATTCAGATTTCCTTAATTTTTACCTAATGTCCCTTTCTGTTCCAAAATGTTATCCAGTATATGACATTATACTTAGTAGTCATTTCTCCTTTGGCTCCTCTTGACTGTAACAATTTATCAAGCTTTCTTTGTTTTTGATGACATTGACACTTTGGGGAAGTAGTGGTCAGGTATTATGTAGAATGTCCCCCGTTAGGATTTATCTGATGCTTCTTTTCTGACTAGACTGGGTTATGGGTTCTGTAGAGGAATACCACAGAGATAAAGTACTATTTTCATATGGGGTACACACTTCAAGGTACATTATCAGTTTGATTTTGACTTTGATCACTTGGCTGAAATGGGTTTTACATGTGTCTCCACTGTAGTTATCCTTTATGTACTGTACTCTTTGGAAGAAAGTCACTACAAGTAACCTTCACTTAAGGAGTGGAGAGTTAAATTCCACATGCTTGAGGGTGAGGTAGGTACATTAACTGTTTGAAATCCTTCTATAGGGAAGACTGGGATATCACATTTATGTATTTATCCAATCATTTATTTATATCAGTATGGACTCATGATATTTATTTTATAGTTTAGGCTCTAAACTAATTCTATTTTATTATTATATCTTATTATTATTTATTTTATTGCTTGCAATAGTTTGGATTTAAAATGTCTCCCTCACCCTCACAGAAACAAGGTATCAACATTAGAAGCAGGGCTTAGCTGCTAGGGAGGGGTCCCTGGGGGTGTGTCCTTGGGGTTTATATATGGTCCTCTCCTCCCCCTTCTTGCTCTCTCTCTCTCTCTCTCTCTCTCTCTCTCTCTCTATGTCTGGTCTGAGATGTGAGTATAGCCTAGTGCTCTCCCTCTCTCTGCTTCCTGCTGCCATGCCCTGAGCTTGGCAGACTTGGACTCCCATGGACTGAATCCAGAAATCTACAAGAACTGTGAGCAAATAACTCTTCCTTCCTCTAAGTTGTGTGTGGTCAGGTTGATTGGATCATGGCAGTGAGAAAGTGACCAAGACATTGCTCAAACTGTTCCAGTTTTGACCGTATATACTCCTTTAGTTGGCTTCTGTGTCTCTTTGCCATAGCCCCATCACTATGAGTTTTTTTTATTTTTAATGGATTCTTTGTTATTTTCTGACACTATCCAATACTTGAGGCTCATCTTGTATATTTCCTGCCTCAGTTAAATTATTTTTTAACCCAGAGTCATCAGTAACCATGTTTTTCCACATACTTTTCTCCTCTGCATTATCAAGAACATTAGTGAAGAAGCATTTCTTACAAAAATGTTTCACTATTGTGTCAATTTTTTTCCAAAATGCAGACACCCATTGTGCAATTGTGTTTTTAGCAGAACATCAAAACATAAACAGAAGTTTTCATATAGCTAAAAATAGCTATGAACAAGTTTTCTTATGTGTTCTCAAGAGAATTATTTCACATCTGCTTGGCAGAAAGCAATTATGAGACCCCTTAGTGAAGTTAAGTGAGAGGCTCTCTCCATTTTCAGTTGTATAGAAATTTTCTTACTGTTCATTCAGTTTAGAAGATATTTTTACTGTATATAAAATTCTAGGTTGGCATCAATTTTTTCTAACTCTGGTGAATGAGTCCTCAGTTGAGATATCATTGGGCATCTGGTTCCATACGTTAAACTAGAATTATCCCTCGAGATTAATTCCCTCCCTTCTCCCCAACAAGCACCAGTCTGGAAGAGTTACCTAGTTAATTTCATTAGGAAGATAACTGGTATTGTTTAAACACTTTAGAGATTTTTAAATCCACTGTCTTCTTAATTGAATAATTTCAATAAATAAGTTAGCCATACATTGTAATGTCAGAGCTTTTAAGTTAATATTTTCTCTGCCTGATCTTAAGTTTTTCTCTTTGGTTTTCAACTGCTTTGCTATGATATGTGTACTTGATATTTTGGGTTCAATTTAGAAAATTCTCTATTTAGCTACTATGTCTAAAATATTGATTCCATTTAAGATATGAAGGACATATATTTTAGGAGTTCACATTCTAGTGGAGATCGCAATCTTATTTTATGTGACAGTGCTCTGATAAAGCAATAAAAGAAAGACATCTAACCACATCCTGATAAATAAGGAAGGTTTTCTGAATTAAAGCTTGAGTAATGAGTAGCAGTTACAAGGGAAGAGTGAAAGATCTTCCATGAAGAAAAAAGCAGCACATGTAAAGGTCAATAATGGACAGAATAGACACTAGAGATGAGAGAGAAAACTATAGTACAGACAGACATGCCATGCAAACATATTTAAATTTTTAGCCGGTACAATGTGGGAACCAGTGTTTAATAGAATAAGTAACATAACAAAAGAAAGTTAATTCTGTCTCATTGTCTTTGCTTCATTTGATACACAAATTATACCTCTGTTAGACCTTTAGAATACATTCCACACCTCTTTTTTATTTTCTACTTTTTAAGTCTTTTAAACTTTGGCTATTTCCTTCTAACTTATCTTCCAGGTCACACATTTTCTTTTTAACTGTGTCTAATTTGCAGACAATTCATCACTGGGTTTTAAAATTATTATTATTAAATTTTTTATTTCTAGAATTTACATGGGATATTTCTTAATTATTTCCACTTTTCTGCCATATTGTCAATCTTATCTTTGAATTCTTAGAAAATACCAATTATAGATATTTTAAATCTGAGTCTGATAATAGTACTATCTGAATTTTCTGCTTGCCACTTTCAATACTTATCGTTTTTCTTAGGCAGGATTTATTTCTTGTGTTGTTATCTGTACAGTTGTTTTTATTGCTAGATATTTTTATAAAAAATTGTAGATGATTTTATGCTTTGAGTTACATCATTTCTGCCTGAGAGGGTTTACAAGTGATAACAAGTGCTGGTAAGAGTGTTAAGAAAATGGAACTAATTGTATACTATTGATGGCAATATAAATTAGTACATCCATTATAAAAAACGGTATGGAGGTACCTCAAAAAAATAAAAAATAGAACTACTGTTTGATCCAGCAATTAATTCCACCACTGAGTATGTCTCCAAAAGAAATAAACTCAGTATGTTGAAATACCTGCACTCCCATGTTCATTGCTGCCAAAATTAATAATAGCCAAGATATGGAATCAACCTAAGTGTCCATCAACAGATAAATCAAGAAAATGTGGTGTTTACACACACACACACACACACACACACACACACACACTCACACATACATATACACACAATGGAATATAATTCAGCCTTAAAATTTAAGGATATCCTATTATTTGTGACAACATGGGTAAATGTATGTGGAAGGCATTGTGTTAAGTGAAATAAGCCAAGCACGAAAAGACAAATACTACATTATTTCTCTTATATGTGGAATCTAAAAAAGTTAAACACCAACGATTGGAGAGAACGGGATCTTGTACAATCTCCAAAGAACAGAACTTATCTGCAATCCACAGGTTTAATGCTGATTTTTTAATTATATTTTAATATAACTTAGAAATAATTTCCAAAGCTTGAATTGTTCTAACTTGCTTTATACATTGACTAACAATAGCTAATAAAATCTAATACTGAGAAGTATTTCTGTTACAGAGTTGTGGCAAATTAAGTAATTTCCATATCTAGCTGTTATTTTCAACTGAACATTTAATACATGCACATTTCACTTATGTGTGTGCTTGCACATGTATATTCTATCTGTATTTTCTTACCAATTATCTTCAGATACTTTTCTTTTAAGGAAAGTTTTTAAAACCTTGTCAAACTCTTCCAAAAGTATTTGTGTTGTTGATAGGCTGACAGGCATTATTAATGCCTGGAATAACTCTACACTTTAAATTTTTTAGTGCTGAGATCTCCTATGTTGTATCTCTCTACTCTCAGAAGTTATGCCAGAGAACTAGGCCTGGCTGCAGGCATGGCATACCTGGCCATAGAAGAGGGTTTTTCCTATAGGCTCGACTTTTACAACAAGCAATACATTTACAAAAATTCTGATTCATTATACCAGTCTAGGTGAACTGGTTCAAACCAAATAATGTAGCTAGTTTTTCTCTGAACCATGTATGTAGCCAGCAGCCCCTAAACCTGGCCAACTTGTTCAATATAAGTAGTATCTTGGCAAGAGATTTCTCTGAATCACTGTTAATTCATTTCCACTGTCAGCAAAATCTCAGAACACATGCCCCACACAGATGGTGGGTCAGTGCCATTTTCGCATATATATAAAATAGAATATATTTGAAGTTATCTCTTTTGCTTACAGAGGGCCGGATCTGTAAGGTCCACAATTCAGTTTTCATGCTACATTTATCAGTTAGCACCAGCAACCATCCACAGTAACTAAATGGGGGAGTAGATTTTGTGGACTTCTACAGTGTCAGTAAAAGATGACTGGTAGAATTAATCAAAGAAAAATGTAAATATATCTTAATCTTTGTCATACTAGCTGCCACATTTTTTATTCTAGAAGTTCAATGAAGTAGTTATGGTTATTCTAAGAATATTCTATTTTTCTATAGTGTCTATATAGCAAAACTTAAGAGCTGAATTAAAGAAATTGCTGAAATGTTATTATTAGCTTCTCTGAAATTTTCTCCTTTCTGGAAATAGAATAATTTTACTACATAATTAATATCTAGAATATGCAAAGAACTTAAAAGACAACACTTAAAAACAAACCCAACCAAGAAACAGGCAACTGAACTAGACACTTCACGAAAGAAATACAAATGGCCAATAAATATATCAATATCCAATAAATGGCCAATAAATATGTGAAATACAAATGACCAATAAATATATGAAACAGGCATATCCATGCTTATAGCAGCACAATTCAAAATAGCCAAATTATGGAACCAACCTAAGTGTCCATCAATAGATGAATAAATTACAAAATTATAGGATATACACAAAATGGAATTTTATTCAGCAGTAAAGAAGAATAAAATTATGTCATTTGCAGGAAAATGGATGGACCTGGAGAATATTATGTAGAGCGAGATTAGCCAGTCACAGAAAGTGAAGGGTCATATGTTTTCTCTAATATACGCAAGTTAGGGAGTAATCGGGATACAAGAAGGATGTTGGATAATGGAGGAGAAACCTCAGGGGAAGCAAAGGAGGTGGTCTAAGAGAGTGAAGGGGAGGAGGGAGAAATAATGAAGGAAACACTTTTAGTGACATTATGTACATATGTGAGAATACCAATGTCAATCTCAATATTATGTATACGGAAGGGGAGAAATGGGGAGGGAGATGGGGGAAAGCTCACCAAGTGCTATGTGTATTTATGTCACTATCACTCTGAACTACATTAATGGTGTGAGACTACAATGTACTAATAAAAGTATATAAAAATAACTAGATAAATAATTGGGACTATACTTTTGCATATATTTTTCTAATACTAAACTTAGCAGTGTCAGTATCATTTAAAATTAGCTTGAATCAAGACAAAATGGCTTAGCACTTTAGTTAAAATCTAAGTTAATAGAAATGATTGTCAATAAAATGACATATGCTCAGAAGGAAGTTCTAATATTCTGGAATTCTTTAACATTTTTTAAAAATATTTTATTTTCTGTATTTTTCAAAACAATTTACCATTTCATCAATATCAATGTTGGCATATTATATAAAGTATATTTATAAAAGTGCTACATATGGATTTAAAAATAATGGAAGGATATATTTGTTCAATAGATGATAAAAAAATCTTACTGGAAAACTTCTGTTAAAAGTTTAAAAGTTTTTTTAACAGAAGTTATTATTTTTAAGATAATAAAGAAATATATAAATTAAAAATGATATTTTTATTAAAATTAGACTACAGAGTAGTATAAAAAAATGACCATTTATTTCCATAAATTCAACTTCTTAACATATATTAAATATATTTGCCCACGTTTAACAAAATTCACATAGTTATTAATACTTTTCCTCTTTGTTCATTCAACATTAATTCAAACAATTTGATAGCCATCTTCTGTGAGCAGGTGAAGGCACAGATATGATAGGATTTTATTTTATTTTATTTTTTATGGTACTGGGGATGGAACTCAGGGGAATTCTACCTATGAGCTACACCCCCAGCCCAATTTTATTCTTTTTAATTTGAAACAGGGTCTCACTAAGTTGCGGAGGGTCTCACTAAGTTGCTGAGGCTGGCCACGAAGCTGTGATCCTCCTGTCTCAGCTTCCCAAGTACTGGGATTACAAGTGTGCACCACCATGCCCAGCTGATAGGATTTTTAAAGAAGCAAAACTATTAGCTTTCTTCATGATGAAATTATGAATAAGCAAGTGAGAATAAGGAAGGGAAGAGTTCCTAGTCACAGTGGTACCTGGGAACTCATAAGGAGCCCAGTGTGGTGAGCAGCCACGACATTGTATGCTGGAATGAAGACCTCTGAATATATGTGGTTACTGCTTGCATCACACATGGATATAAAATTTAAATTAAAGAATTCTTAGGATCATAGTTCTGGGAAATATGACAAAGAAAAATAAAAGATTATTTCCCAACTATTCCGGAGCAAAAACTCAAATGAATTGAGAGTTATTTGAAAGGGACTATTCAACAATTGATAAAAAAAAAAATCTAGACTTTAGCTGAACTTTGCCTTGGGCCAACTCCAATGCATACCTATAAAGTGACATTACCACTCGTTTGTATGCTAGATGCCACAAAGGTGTTTCCTCCTTGGAAACAGACACTCCTTCAAGATGGTTGAAATTTTTTAAATTACAAAAGATGAGACCTAAGGAAACCAAGAAAGTTGATTCTCAGATTTAATAAATGGTATGAAATCAAATACTTGTCATTGAAATTAAAAGTTGTAAAAGAATTTAAAAAGATTTAAATTTTCAGGAAAAAATGGAATTTGTGTAATTGGAAAGATATATGGTGAAAATTATGCAATTCTTAAGACTGCTCTCAAAGAATATTTAATGACAAGAAAATTTTCATGATAAAATGCTAGCCAATTTAAAAATCAAAATATATAATTCTAATTTTAATGTAGCAGTGGAAATGTGTTATTCTTTTTGGCTACTTTTAAACATTCTTTTAATATTTGATGAATTTTCTGCCTTTTAAGTTCTGGTGAAAGGAAAGAGTAGGCTCCAAAATCTGAGAAGCCAATAACCTTTTCTCCAGATCCCTTTGCAGTTAAGGCATAGACATGTAAATCAACCTGTGCTGCTGTTCACAGACCTGGCTCAACAGCTACTGTTCAAAGAGGTAGAAAGGGAGGAGTATTCCACCTGGAGACAGCAGAAAAGTTTCCTCCTATAGAACCAGTTCTGAATTTGGGCTATTTTCCCTGGCTACTTACTAAATCTGACTCTCTAGGTTTCTCCCAATTCTCTAAACTACTCAATGTTCCCTTAATAAATTCCTTTCCTGCTTAGTTAAACCAGAATCAGATCCTATTGGTATCAGGAATTCTAACTTAAATTGATATTTGCCAAAATGTTAAGTTGCCCCAAAATGTTCCTAGGTTATTTTTGCTCTCCTCATTGTACTCAGGTATTGTCCATGTGAGTACATGTTATTTTATAATCACAGTACATAATATTTTTATCAGAACTTTCATTGAGGATTAATTAGTTAATTCAATAGAGCGTGATTTGTATATCAGACAGTATAGAAGAACTGACTAATACCAGATCACAAGAGGCAGGGCACACATCTCTTCCCAACTCCACTCTGTGAAGTTAATCTTGGTAATGTGAAGTCAGATATGGTAGGGGATATTTACATGATGGATATTAGCAAAGCTTTTTTTCTTAAAAAGATTTTTTTAAGTTCAGGCTTTTCCTTTTTCCTTACTGAGCTAGTTCTTAAACATTTACCAGCACACTATTGAATGTGACCCTAAATATACTTACACTTTCATTCTATCAAATTCACTAGAAGGCCCGGGCGTGGTGGCGCACGCTTGTAATCCCAGTACTTTGGGAGGCGGAGACCGGAGGAGCCGGGTTCACGGCCAACCTCAGCGTGCATGCGCATGCGTGTGCTCTCTCTCTCTCTCTCTCTCTCTCTCTCTACCTACCTACCTAGTGAGGCCCTCTACAACTTCGTGAGACCCGGTTTCAAAAATAAAGCATAAAAAAAATAGGGCTGGGGGTGTAGCGCGGAGGTAGAACGCCCCTGCATTCAATCCCCGGTACTGCAAAAAAAAAAAATTTTTCACTAAAAGTTATTTTCTTTACCCGAAGTCTTCTGCTGCAGTAAACTCAGTCTTTCACAGGATGTTTCAGCTATGAATAATCCTAATCAAAATAGTTTAATCCCTTATTCTACAAAGTACAGCCTATAAAATAACAGTATCAGAATCACCTGAAAACCTGTTAGAAACACAGAATCTTGGGCTCCACCCAACTCTACTGAATCCCAATCCTCATTTTAGTAAGAAACCCAGGTGAGTCATTTGACTCAAGTTGACTCACAACAACTCAGACAATTATGGTTTATTTTCTAACATAGCCAAAAGTCTGGAGGAAGATGACAGCAGTATTAATTTAAGGTCTCAAGAAAGTTAAGGCTCTAAGGCATCTGTCTGCAAGACTTTTACTCTTCCCTTCAAAGTAACACATGAACCACAGAAATTCAGGGCATCTAACTGTTATACATCCCACACAGAAAGAATCTTTTCATGTATCTTTATCTTTTTTATCACAACCCCAAGACACTGACCCTCAGCTTCTTTTGGCCAGAACTGAATCATAAACTCATTCCTAAGGTGCACAGTTGATTGAAAAATCTAACATCTGGCATTATTATTCTTTATTATAGAAGGTGGCTTCTGCCAGCAAGTCTAAAGAGAAAGAAAAATGACTATTGGAAAATGATCAAAGTGTCTGCCAAATCGAGTGACATCAGCTTTTCATTGACCACAGCATAGACAGAATTCTACTAATCTCCTTCACATACATTATCTACATAAGAATCCATTAATCCATCATTTCTCTATTTCTCATGGAGCCTAGAGGCAGCTACTCACAACTTAATACAATAACCCTGAGTATGAACTGAAGTAGAAAAACAAAAGCAGAATTACTGCAATCAGTTTAAAAAGTTATTTAATACATCTTTCTATTCATATTATCAACCTTTTCATTCAGTATATAATATACACCATTCTAAATACTGGGGAATGGGGAAATCATTTGCTTTAGTTATCACAGTTTAATTTATACACATATGAAAAGTACATACTAATTATTTTCTATTTCTTATTACATATAAGCTGGTATGCTTATAGAATAGAAAATACATGGGAGCTAGGCATGGTGGCACACCCCTGTAATCCAGTATTTGAGAGGCTGAGGCAGGTGGATCACAGGTTCAAGGACAGCAGCAATGTAGTGAACACTCAGTGACCCAGTGAGACCATTTCAAAACAAAGAAATTAAAACGGGCTGGGGGGTGTAGCTTGGAGATGGAATGCCCTTGGGTTCAATCCCTAGTACCACAAAAAGAAAAAGAAAAAAGAAAGTATGTGGGGTTCTTAATTTTCAAGGGACAAATTTGATATAACAATATTCCTTTAAATTTGCACAACAAATAATCTGACACTAAAACAGTAGTGAAGCCATAAACTAGAGGAGATATGATAAAAAATATTTTTAAATTATTCGACTCAGACTGAAATGGTTTGATAAATTTAATATAAATATATGGTATGGTGTGGCATGCCAAATGGGGTTGCACTGTAGACTAGCTTCAGTCTTAGTGCTAAAGTATTTTGTGGATAACTGTCATTTCTTGAAAAGAAAATTCAATGGATAAGAATGAAGATAGAAGAGAAATGGAAGATAAAAAGATTCATTGTCTTGAAGACATGACTGTATAAACCAGGAAGTGCCAAAAGGCACAAACAACAAAAACCCTAGCTAAAAGCCTGCTCCTTCCAGGAAATGGGTAGCCTAGAAAGACAGAAACCCTTTAAACAACATCTACTTAACTCTAACGAACTTCACCGAGAAAAACTATGGCCCCACTATCAACCAGCAAAAGTTGATTGGGAGACTGAATTTCTATCCTCTCCAGACTGTAATGAAGAACCCCAACCCCCTCCAACAAGGTGGTCACAGAAAAGGCTGAGTAGCGCACCTGACTTGTACCCTCATTAGGCAGTAACAAGGCATCCTTCCTCCACTCCCTGTGGTGCTGTCCTAGGGGGCCTAGGCAAAAGTCAGGATTGCACTACTGACCAATGGTCATGAGACCAGCCTGCCTGCAGTGTCAGGAGCGGCCATGTTGAGACACTAGCAACAAAGCACTCTTACCCCTCCCAGTCGGGGAGGTATCAGTGGAGATCTAGTGGGGACCCACAGGTAAAGTGGGGAACATGGATGTCTATCCCTACCTGGAAATAATAAAGAGGTGTTCCCTTCCCCTGCTAGAACCAAGTCTGAGAAACCCAGCTAAGCAATCAAATGGGGGAAGACAGTGAACTTGAAGACAGACAAATAGAAGTTACCCAATCTGAACCTCAAAGACATATAGTACTATAGTGGGCATGCTTGTTACTGGAATCTCAGAGAGGGGCTGGAAAACTCAAAGAAATAGTGGCTGAAAACTTTACAAATTTGATGAAAGACATAAACCTACAGGTTAAAAAAGTTCTGTGAACTTAAACAAAATAAAACCAAAGACATTTACACCAAGTAACATCATAATCAAATGTGCAAACACTGAAGACAAAGGAAAAATTTGAAGGCAAGGAGAGAACAACACTTCACCTATCAAAGAAAAAGCAGTTCAAATGACAAGAATTTTTATTTTATTATTTATTTATTTATTTTGGTGGTACTAGGCCTCATGCCTGCTAGGAAAGTGCAGTGCCACTGAGCTACATCCCAAGATTTTTATTGTATTTTGAAACTGGGTCTCATGAAGTTTCCCAGAGTGGTATCAAATGTGTGATCATCCTGTCTCAACCTCCCAAATATCTGGGATTACAGGCAGGTACCACCATGGAGACCAAGTGGAAGTGACACAGTAAGTGCTAAGAGAAAAGAAGTGTCTAACCAGAATCCTGTACCTGCTGAATATATTCCTCAGGGATGATGAGGAAATCAAGATATTCTCAGATGAAATTAAACTAAGAAAATATTTTGTCAGGTAAAAGAAGCTATCTAAATAGAGAATAAATAACAAAAGGAAATTTGGAACATCAAGAAAGAAGAAAAAAAATCAAAACAGTATAAATATGAGTAAATACATTTCCCTTATCCTGTTGAGTGTCTTAAATATTAAATATTGTGTATTTAATTTTGTGTATTTAATTCAAGACAATGAATCTTTTTATCTTCCATTTCTCATCTATTGAGAGACTAGACTAATTAAATATTGTCTTAAATTTCCTTATTGTGTCACTTCCACTTGGTCTCCATGGTGGTACCTGCCTGTAATCCCAGATATTTGGGAGGTTGAGGCAGGAGGATCACACATTTGATACCACTCTGGGAAACTTCATGAGACCCAGTTTCAAAATACAATAAAAATCTTGGGATGTAGCTTGGTGGCACTGCACTTTCCTAGCAGGCATGAGGCCCAGTACCACCAAAAAAAAAAAAAAAAAAAAAAAAAATTCTTGTCATTTGAACTGCACTGCTTTTTCTTTGATAGGTTAAAGTGTTGTTCTCTCCTTGCCTTCAAATTTTTCCTTTGTCTTCAGTGTTTGCACATTTGATTATGATGTGACTTGGTGTAAATGTCTTTGGTTTTATTTTGTTTAAGTTCACAGAACTTCTTTAACCTGTAGGTTTATGTCTTTCATCAATTATCCTAAATCACATAAGACAGTTGAAGAAAAATTATAGCACCATTGGCTTACAGAGATACGGGAACAAATTCACATACTTATAGGCAATTGATTTTTGACAAAGGTGCCAAAAACATATGTTGGAAAAAAGACAGCCTTTTCAACAAATGGTGTTGGGAAAACTGGTTATCCATTTACAGAAAAATGAAATTAAGTCCCTGTCTCTCACCCTGCACAAGAGTCAACTTAGGGTTGATCAAAGACCTGGAAATTAGACCAGAGACTTTGAAATTACTAGAGGAGGGCATAGTTCCAACACTCCAACATACATGCACAGGTAGAAACTTCCTCAATAAGACCCCCAAAGCTCAGGAAATTAAAACAAGAATTAACAAATGGGATGGTATTAAACTAAAAAGTTTCTACTCATCAAAGGAAACTATCAAGAGTCTAAAGAGAGAGCCTACAGAATGGGAGAGGATCTTTGCCAGCTATTCTTCTGATAGAGGACTAATATCTAGAATATACAAAGTACTTAAAAGAATCAACACTAAAAAAAAACCAAATACCCAGTCAAGAAATGGGCAATTAAACTAAATAGACACTTCACAAAAGAAATACAAATGGCCAATAAATATATGAAAAAATGTTCAACATCATTAGCAATCAGTAAGATGCAAATCAAAACTATACTGAGATTCCATCTAACTGCAATTAGAGTGGCAATCATCAAGAAGTCAAACAACAATAAATGCTGATGAGGATGTAGGGAAATAGTAACTCTTCTACACTTTTAGTGGAATTGCAAATTAGTACAGCCACTATAAAGATCAGTGTGGAGATTCCTCAGAAAACTGAGAATAGATCTACCAAATGATTCATCTATACCACTCCTGGGTATCTTTCCAAAGGAACTGAAATCAGAATATTAGAGTGATACATGCAAATCCATGTTTATAGCAGCACAATTCATAATAGCCAAATTATGGAACCAACCTTGGTGTCCATCAACAGATGAATGGGTTACAAAATTATGGGATATACACACAATGGAATTCTACTCAGCAATAAATAAGAACAAAATTATGTCATTTGCAGGAATATGGATGGTCCTGGAGAACATTATGTTAAGTGAGATTAGCCAGTCACAGAAAATTAAGGGTCATATATTTTCTCTCATATATGGAAGCTGAGAGTAATTGAGTCATAAGAGGGATTGTAGATAATGGGGGAAAAACTCCAGTGGAGCAAGGGAATTGGTCTTGGGGTGGGTGTGGGGAGAGAGGGAGAAATAATGAAGGAAACACTTCTTCTGAAATTATGTACATATGTGAGAAAACTAATCTCAATATCTTGTATGGGACGAAGGGAGTGGGGGGCGGGGAGCTGGGAGAAAATTGACCAAGTGCTGTGAGCATGTATGTCACTATCACTATAAACTATATTATGATGTGAGACTATAATGCACCAATAAAAGTAAAAATATATATAGAACCAACTGATGTAGTTTTAATTGCATTTAAAGGAAATATTTAGTATAATTATATTATAAATAAGTGAAATAGGGTAAAGAGAGTCAAGAGAAGATAAGGTGTCTACATTTCTCTATAATAGTAAAATGTGATAACTCTCTCTCTCTCTCTCTCTCTCACACACACACACACACACACACACACACACACACACATATACATGTATAGTATATGATACCAAAAACAGCTAGAAAAGCTGTAAAAAAGAGATGAAGTATAATGGTGTTATTTGGCTTTGTCAACTTGACTGGATTGAGAGGTTCCTAACACATTGGTAAGGCATTATTTCAGGGTATCTGTGAGGGTGTTTTCAGATAAGACTAACATGTGGGTCATCAAACTGAGTAAAGAAAATATCCGTTCCATGTGGGTGAGCACCATCCAATCAAGTTGAGACCCAGATGGAACAGGAAAGTAGAAGAAGGGACAAATTTCCTTCCTTCATTCTTCTTTTCTTTCTTTTTTCCTTCCTTCCTTCCAAAGCAATTGAATTTTCTGCTGCTGCTGCTCTTGGATATAATACTCCAAGTTCTTCAGCATTTGGACTCTGATACTTGTACCAATGGCTCTCCAGGGAACCTTCCTTTGGCTTTGGACTAGAGGCTCCATCTCTGGCTTCCTTGGTTCTGAGGCTTCTGATCCTTGGATTTGGCCATGCTAGTGATCATGTGAGCCAATACAATAAACAATATATGTATATTCTGTTTCACTTGGGAAAACTGACTACTAATAAACCCTGAAACACACTATAGGTACCTAAAAATGGAATTCCAAAAATGTTCAAGTAATCAGCAGAAGTTAGGAAAAAGGAAAAAAAAGGATGAAGAAGAGAATCAGAAAACTAAAACTAAAATGGCAGACTGAAGCTTGACATATGAGTAATTATATTAAATATGAATGGTCTCCGTATATCAATTAAAAGAAAGAATGAATTAAAAACATGAGCAGACTTATGCTGACTATAATAAATGCACTTTAAATATCATGATATTGGCTTGAAAGTAAAAATATCATAAAGGATATATCATATAACTATCATTTAATTGAAAGAAAGAATGCTTAGCTAGACACAGTGCCCCACATCTGTAATCCCAGTATTTGGGGAGCTGATACAGGAGTATCCCAGGTTTGAGGCCACCCTTGGCAACTTAGTGAGAGCCTGTTTCAAAATAAAAAGATAAAATAGGGCTGGGGATGTAGGTCAGAGTTAGAATGCCACTGGGTCCAATCCCCAGTACCACACACACAAAGAAGAAAGAATGTCTATATTCTTATCAGATCAAGTAGATTGCAGAGCAAATAAAATTCCTAGAAATAGAGAGAGGTATTACATATTGATAAAAGGAACAATTGACCAAGAACACAAGCAATTCTGTGTGTATATGTTCCAAACAACAGAGATTCAGAAGCTTTGAAGAAAAACTAACGGAACTGAAAAAGGAAATAAACAATTCCACATATCTCTCAAGGATTAATAGAACTAAGCAGCCAGGCATGGTGATGCACACGTGTAATCCCAGTACTTGGGAAACTGAGACAGGGGATCGCAGGTTTGAAGCCAGCCTCAGCCACTTAGTGAGGCCCTCAGCAACTTAGCGATACCCTGTTTCCAAATAAAAAAAAAAATAAGGATGGGGGTGCAGTGCGGAAGTAGAATGCCCCTGAGTTCAATTCCCAGTAACAACAAAAAAAGAACTAAGCAGAAAATCAACAAGGATACAGAAGAACTGAATAACACCATCAACCAACAGAATTTAATCAATATTTACAGAACATCAGCATTCTTTTAAAATGTCCACAGAACATATAACAACAAAGACATAAAGTCCTAGGTCGCAACAAACTTAGCAGTAATTTAAATCACAGAGGATCTGCTCAAACTATAATGGAATTGAACTCGAAATCAGTAGCAGAAATATTATCAAAAATCTAGAGACTAGTAAGTACACTTCTAATAACATGTCTCAAAGAGGAAATCTTAAAGGAAAGTTTTTAAGTGTGTTAAATTGCTGGGCATAGTAGCTCACACCAGTAATCCCAGCACAAGATACTCAGTAACCTAGTGAGACCCTGTTTCATAACAAAAATTAAATAGCGCTTGTTACGGTGGGAGCAGCGCTGTGGGCTCTTCCTTAAATTCAGATCAGATTGTCTGAAGAGAAGAGTTAAAACTAACAGGCAGTTTGGTTGCAGATTTAACAAAATTTTATCACAAAGTCAGTAGGAAATAGAAAGAGAGAAGAGAAAAAGCAGCATGTCTGGAAGACACTCTGGAGTGCACAAAAGTGGAACTCTGCCCCTTCCTCAGACCCCAACCCCTTAAATACAATTCTCACATTGGTATGGTTTTATCAGCATTACCAAGGCAACGAGCTAGTAACTTATTTCTTAGGCATAACTTATTCCTTAGGCAGGTGGTGCCTTCTAGTGTACTAAGTGCACTTACTACGTGCAGAGGTCAATAATCTACCTTGTTTTTACCCCTATTGTATTGGGCTATATTGGTTATATATCAACTATGGGCACTTTGATGTAATACATGGAGTTTGCCATTCTCATACTAAGGTGAGTCACAAAGAATAGGAGGGAAACAGAGGCACTGATTATAGCCAGTGTAGCTGTGCACTATGATCTTAGGGCTAAAGCCTTAACTGCCTCTATGGTGTTCTTAAGTCTCTACGTGCTTCTAAGGCTAGAAGCTTCAATTGTCTTTACATTCTTACTATGGGTGAATCATTTAGAACAAAGGGGCAGAAAAGAAGGGAGGGGGAGCTCTTGGAATGCACAGAGCTACAGCCTCTCCCCCCTGAATGACTGCCTTTTACATTTTACTAGAAATTAATATCAGAGCAATTTTCCAATACCAGCACAGGTTGGGGGTATAGCTCAGAGGTAGAATGCCCCTGAGTTCAATCCCCAGTATCACCAAAAAAAAACTATGTTAAATTGAATGAAAAGGAAAATGGAATATATCAAAATTAGTGAGACACAACTAAAGCAGTGCTGAGGAAAAATATACAGCAAAAAAATTCTTACATTATAGAAGAGTAAACAATTCGATAATTTAAGCTTTCACCTCAAAAATCTAGAAAAAGACAAGAGGGAAAAATGAAGCAGAATAAAAAAATAATCAAGAGCAGAAATCACAGAAATCAACCATCTTGAGGATCCAAGATGGTGACTAAGGGAGATACCATGTTACAATCTCTCTGAGACTTGGATCTCAATCATCATGAAAGCAACTTCTCGACAGGACAAGAAGAGCAGCAAAAACTTGAACTAAACAAAGAAAATTTTGAAACGTGACAGAATCAAAGCCAGAAGACAAAACAGAGAAAACTAAAAAGTTCTAAGCACCTTACCTAGGGAATGGCGGCAGTGCCATCTTGGCTGGACCCTGCCGGCCGCTACCGGCATTGCGGCTTCCACATGCCGCCAGCAGAGAAGCCAGATACCTGTTGTAAGTTCAGCAGCTGCAGATCAGCATAGACAAAAGCAAGCAGCGGCTCCTCCACACTCAAGACTAAACAGTGGCAGCGACAGTGGCTGCAGTGGCACCATCTTGGCAGGACCATATGGCAGCTACCAGCATTGTGGCTTCCACATAAGACCAACGGAGATGCCAGCGACCTGTTGTGAATCCAGCAACAGCACAATAGCAGCAGTGAAGGCGAGCAGCAACTCGCTTCATGTGTGACACAGACCCGAACTGATGAGTCGGCAGAAGCGGCGGCGGCGCCATCTTGGTCAGACCATGCAGCTGCCAGCATTGCAACTTCTGGAGGCCACCAACAAAGAAGCCAGGGACCTGCTGTAAAACCAGCAACTGCAGAGCATCAGCGATAAAAGCAAGCAGCAGTTCGCTCCATGCTCGGCAGAGTCCCCAGTGCCTGGAAGCCTGGCCAGAACCTGCAGCAGTGGATGAGCCCCCCATCCCCTAGAGATGAAGAGCAGTGCTCAACAAGAACATAAGTCAATGACCCACCCCAGGGGGAGAACACCCAGCATGGCCACAGGGACTCTCGGGGTCTGAGATTGTGCAGATTGCCCCAGCGGAGGTGGGAGTGGGGTCTGCTGTGGGACATGGTGATCTGTGGATAAGCAGACAGTCCCTAGAGAAATTTGGGTGGGACAGACTTGCAGCCCACGGTCGCAGCGTCCTTCTACAATCCTCAGGGATCACCACAGGACATACAGTTGTGGTACCTGGGGGAAA
Organism: Glis glis; assembly: GCA_004027185.1. Taxonomy (NCBI): domain Eukaryota; kingdom Metazoa; phylum Chordata; class Mammalia; order Rodentia; family Gliridae; genus Glis; species Glis glis. Next base: position 2,257 of record PVJS01002350.1, on the reverse strand, counting down.
ATTGGACCAACCCAGCCCTCTCTGCGGAAAACGTGGAGTTCTGTGTTTGCACAGATTTGGGTCAAAGTGACATCCACTGCTTCTGTAGGCAAGGAGAGACACAAGCGGGGGGCTCCCTGCTGGTGACACCTGTGATAGGTCTAGACAGAGAGAGACATAGGGCCCACCCAAGTGGAGAACATGGAGACCCACGCTTGCAGTGAGAGGGGCAATAGCGGCACTGGGCGCCTGCAAAGGTAGTAAGAGGCACCAGTCAAGGGTTTCAATCAGTGGAGGAGACCAAGAATTAGGCCTGCAAATAGACATTATACCAAACAAGTGAGAATAACCATTCAGTAAAAGCTATTCACCAATAAGGCTCACCTAGTAGCAACTATTTACCTCTAGAATAAGATACTATAAAGGGAGAGAGATTAGACATAGGAAACATACAGAATGAGAGAGCTACCAAAAGCAACAAAGGTATAAACTTAAGAAACCTGAAATCATGGGAAGGTAGAATAGCAAAGAAACAATGAGAGCTCCCACAACCCTACAACAACAGAACCCGCCAACAGAGAAGAGTAAAGATTGCCAGAAGGACAATTCAGAACTTCAATAGAGGAAATGATACAGGATTTACAAAAAGAATTCAGAGAGAGCCTTAAAGAACTGAAGGATAAAACAAACAAAGACTCTGACTTCCTGAACAAGAATTAAAAAGAAGCTCTGAAGGAAGTGAAGGATGCAATAATCGAAATGAAGGCATCAATACAAACCATTAACAATAGACTAGATCACATGGAAAACAGAATCTTACTCTTAGAAGATGACCTTTCCAAAAATGAATACCTAATATATAATTTAGAAAAAACAATTTGACAGCACAAAATACTCATTGAAGAGATCTCGGCCAATCTTAAAAGAGCAAACCTAAAAATAATAGGCATAGAAGAGGGAATAGAAGCTGAAAACAAAGGAATCAATAATCTATTCAGAGAAGTAATATTAGAAAATTTTCCAAACAGAAAAAGAGGTCGACACACAGGTACAGGAAACATATAGGGCCCCTAATAGACAAGATCAGAGAAGAGGTTCACCACGCCACATAATAATCAAACTGACTAACGTAGAGGCCAAGGAAAGAATCTTAAAGGCAGCAAGAGTAAAAGAGCAAGTAACATTCAGAGGAAAACCAATAAGAATCACTCCTGACCTTCCAAACCAAGTCATGAAAGCCAGGAAGGCCTGGAGCAACGTATTCCAAACTCTGGAAGAAAACAATTTCCAGCCAAGATTTATCTACCCAGCAAAGATATCTATCAAATTTGATGGGGAAATAAAAACCTTCCATGACAAAGAGAAGCTGAAAGACTTTATGTCATCCAAACCAGCACTAGAGAAAATACTCAAAGAGATTAATTACAAAGAAGAAATAATAAAAAACACCAGAACCAGAGAAACGGTGATTTCCATCAAACAAACAACTAGGTAAAGAACAAACACTACCTAAAACAGAAATTAAAACTCAAAATGTTAGGAATTAAAACTCATCTCTCAACAATCATGCTGAATAGAAATGGCCTCAATTCCCCCATCAAAAGACATAAGGTGGCAAAATGGATTAAAAATCACAATCCATCTATATGCTGCCTGCAAGAAACACACCTTACAAGTAAAGATACTTGCAAACTAAAGGTGAAGGGATGGAGCAAGGTAATCCACACTAAAGGAACTTGAAAACAAGCAGGAGTAGCAAATATGATATCAGAATAATTAGACTTCAAACCTAAACTTATCAGAAGAGACAAAGAAGGTTATTTCTTACTGGTAAAAGGAAAAATCCAGCAAGAGGATATAACAATAGCCAACATTTATGCCCCAAACATAGGTGCAACCACTTTCATAAAAGAAACTCTTCGTGACATTAAATCACACACAGATCCCAACACAATAATACTGGGAGACTTCAACACACCTCTCACACCACTAGATCGATCTTCAAGACAAAAGTTCAGTAAAGATGCCATAGACCTAAGAAACACCATAAACCAAATGGACCTACTAGACACATACAGACTACTCCACCCAACAACAGCTGAATTCACATTTTTTTCAGCTGCTCATGGAACCTTCTCTAAAATAGACCATATCCTAGGCCACAAAGTGAGTATTAGCAAGTTAAAAAAATGTGACATAACCCCCTGCGTTTTTTCAGACCATAACGGAATGAAACTAGAAATCAACTATAAGAAGACCCAGAGAAACCTCATAAACA